>JACDOX010000014.1:3279704-3329252 GCA_014549065.1 Cardinalis cardinalis
GTGTAAACGGGGTGCGCCCGAATAGTGCCACAGGTCCGGGGAAAGGAACGGCTGTGCGCAGCAGACGCACCTGCCCCCGCCTCCATAAAAATCCTAGAATGTCTTTATTTGGAAGGGACGCCCAAGGATCAGTGAGTCCAGAAGGGACRTACAAGGATCAAGGACTCCAAGTCCTTCGATTGCCTCCTTCCTGTACTTGTAAAAATACCACCCGTGCGAAGTTGCATGAATAACAGACTTATAGTACTTGTATTTAYTTTTTCTACTTCTTGTTTACTTTCTTGGGACTTTACAAAATGGCTCTGATTTTTTTTTTTCCTCCTGAAATGCTTTCTGTTCAGACAGATGAATTTGAAGCAGTATGGATGTCTGGAACGACCGAAATACTGTTCCTTAAGAGCAGTGGGTAAAAGACCTTCTGGGGTTTAAGTCCTAGGGTTAATTTATTGAAATAGATCTTTTTTTACCATAAACTGAACTGTGTTTTTTTTTTAAGACAAAATGAGTTTAAACTGGCATTAACATACTGCATTCATTATTTCAACAGACAAACTCTTGAAATTTACTGAGCAAAATATTGGCCCAAATAAATTAAAAAAATATTTTCAGTTGATTTTGATAAATTCCTTGTAGTTTAACAGATCTGACACAGGTAGGTAGAAAGTCTATTAGCACTGGTTGTACACAGGTCTTAGGTTTTTTGCCTGAAGTGATGTAGTTCAGACAATTCTGTCAGGACTCTGGGATGTATCTCATCAGGTTCCACAAAGTTGTGTATGCTCAGGTTCTTCAAGTAGTGACAAATGTGATCTGTACTTACAGTGGGAGGTACTTTGTTCCCCCAGTCCCCATTCTGCTGTCCATCCATGACTGAAGTATGGGAAGAGTGGTTGCTGTTGAAGGCTGTGGCAAAAAAGTGGTTTTTTCAATCTCCTCGTCCATTGAGTAGTGTTGTTTATCAGCTGGTAACACCTTCTTGACCCTCTCAGCAGGGATGTATCTTCTTTAACCATGGGCTCTGACCTGCTCACACCTCATTTACTCCTGGAGTGCTGGGCTGTGGGAATGTTGGGTCACACTTACTCACTGCRCCAAAACCCAACTTAGTGCACTAGTGTTATGCACAAATATTCATGTTGTAAATTTTCTTCTATCCTTTACCTTCAGCCTTGGCCTGCACTGATAATATAACAGGAGGCAAAGCTACCAATTATGAAATTCTGTTTTCTGTTGGGGGAAGCAGACAAAGATGATATGTTTATTAAAGTATCAGCAGCAGTTTCAAGAGGATTAGAGGAAGTGCCTGTGTTTGTGGAGTTATTTTGTTTACAACCATTTACCTCCAGCCTTGAAATATGTAACAGAACATCTGAGGAGTGAAGAGTATTCAATTATGTTTTTAAAAGAGTTTCTCCAAGTAGAATTTTGTTAAAGGTTTTCAAGAAACAAATGTAAGTACTTAAGGAAAAATAGGACGGTATAACTATCAACGTATTTTATTTAATGGTTTTGCATATTTAACATTTAAGATGTTTTCTATATTTAAGTGTACTATACCATAGCAGTGTAGTTGCTTTAGCACCAAGAGATATTTACAAGTACTTTACTTTTAATTTTTTAAAATAGAGCATTTCACAAGAGTGTTTACTGAAAAAAACCCAAAACAATAATACTTTCTTTTTACTTTGTATTTTTATAGCTTTCCATATGTTTTATTATAAATCTGAGAGTCTAGTAGAGAAATACATTCGTTTGTGATTAGCCTTGCTGTTTAACCCTGATATTTATGTAATGACTGTGGGTTTTGATTGTCTTGGAAATAGGTTAAAACCAAAAAACTTAAATGTTGTTCAGCTATAGACCTTCATAGTTCAGTCATAAGGGATCACTGATTCTTCCATGTGATCTATAGATCAGATATCATAATACTCATTTCATGTTTAATACYCAGTCTCGATATAAAAGAATCAAAAGATAAAAAAGTCATAATTTCTTTATTGTTCCAATCATGAACTATCTTTGGTGTCAAAATAATAACAGCATCTGTGTACCCTTTTATCTGAAGGTATCTAAGTGTAACTTCAAGCCACTGTTTTATATTATCACCTTCCCAGGTAGATTAAAGATATGTTTTGCCCAAAAACATACTTTCTTATTCTAATTAGGTCATTTCTCAGTATTCTTTTTCCTTTCTAACAAGCTAAACAAAGTGATCTCTTGCAGCGTCTCACAGAAAGGCTCAAGAAAGTTTAGATTTAATTACTTTTCTTCACTTTCCACAAGATCTCATCAGTGAGTACAATACTAATGCTTATTATTGACAATGGAAGCATTTTCACAATGCTTTGATAATGAATCCCAATTGCCAATAAGGTTTCAAGATTTACTGGTTGTGCAGTTCTTAAGCTATTTCAAGTACCTTTCATTGTTATGTAATCCTTACTTTTTAAATTCAGATGTTTCAAGCCACTAAATCTGATGCCTTATGAGAGTATTTTGCCTTCCCACTTCTCTTTATCAAGCAAATTTGTAATTTCCTCAAAGGAGATTTATTTAACGTGATGGTGGTAGTTTCTCTTCAACTGTGGGTAAAGTGGTAAGAGAGAGTGACATTGAGTCAACAGTGCCATATTTTTATTTTGCTAATTGAGTAATGACTAATTTAGAAAAAGGAAATGAGAATTCTTAAAGCCAAAAGAATGAGAAAGGAAATGAAAATTATCAGTGCAACATTGCCAATACTTATTTATGCTTCCCTCAATAGTCCAAAAATGAAGATGTGAAAAATGGGGTTACCAAAGTTCTTGCATATCCTGAATGACTGACATGTGGCATACAGGCAAAAGGAAGGCTGTTCTGCSCGAATATCAAATTAAATGTGAGCCTGCTTAGAGGAAAAAACTCTGCTGGAGGAGATGGCAAATGATTCAGAGCCAAGATTGAATAATTTGGGGATTGAGCTGAGGACAGGAGCCGTGTTAGAGACAGGACAGCAGAGGTGGGATGGCTGCAYGGCAAGGAAGGAGAAGGTGGTGACTCACTGAAAGCACTGTGGCTCCCAAGCCAGACCCCAGTGCCTCTCAGCCAGCACTGGAGGTGGCTTTACTGCTGGCTCAGCCCTGGAGCTGGYTGAAGCAGCTCCCAGTGCAACCTGGGGAGCATTGGATTCATGCTGTCATAAGCATCAGAGGGATTTGAATACTTTATTTCAAACATTGTGCTTCTCACAATAGGTGTTTGGAGATGCAGAGGTGGAAAGTAGCTGAAAGAGCAAAGACATGAAAATTTTTTAATTGAAGAAGTAGTTAGAGCTTTCTGTGTACGGTTTATGTTGGCGCTACCTGTTATGCAACAAAATTTACATTTGTCAGGTTGAAGGAATGCAGATATGACTTAAGAATTCAGACTCACAGGTTTCTATTTTGTCACCAGGGAATACTCTAGGGAAATCAGGGAGGAATTAGTGGTGTTATCCAGTCAACTAATGGAATTCAGGTGTAGAATTTTAAAATACAATTAAATAGGTATACATTGTAATGTTATTTTAAATTCGGGAAATAAAGGTGTGTTACTTCAGGTCTAAAATGTACAGATGTGTCTAACTTAGGGCAAGAGTGTAAAGACATGAGTAAGGCACCATTTTGACTAGAAAAGCAAAGTGAAATGGGTCAGGAAGTATGGAAAGAGGTTTGTGGTTGGGAGTGTGAGGTTATAAGCCAGCCTTTGCACGGGTGAAGTACCTCTGAAGAGAAGAGCTGTCCATGAGGTGGAAAAAGCAGGTTGGTTGCTGACAGTAGAAGGCACAATTGAAATAGGGAAACAAACTGGGGGAATGAGACTAATTCTGAATGGGTGGCAGATTTGAACAAAAATGCAAAAGGCTAATCTGTAAACTTTTTGACAGCTGAGTTTGCTTGTCAGGTGTCCAGTGCTGTCGGCAGCCAGCTCTGCTTCCCAGAAGCAGTGATGCTGCATTTAGCAACAGTAATATTGAGGAGATGTAATATTGTGATCCAGGCTGGGAGCYGCTACTACCATATATCCTCTCTATGGTCCAGTATATTTCAAAATTAAGTTCACACCTTAGATTAAGCAATAAAATGCAAGGAAAAGAGCGAAAATGTAGCAGATGGAAAGGAACTGTGWGAGAAGGACCAGACTAGTCTAGGTACAATACTGAAGGAGGTGCAAGGAAAATCTAAAAAGCCTAATCTCCTAAAAATATTTTCAGGGATGATTTAACTACAGAGAATGAGTGAGAGCTTGCAGTATAGATGAGCTTATGAAAGCAAGGTGGAAGTGAAGCATGCAGAGAGGAATCTTACAGTGAAAAGAGAGRATAAATGATAATTAAGTGATAATATTGAACATTTCCAGAGAAATAAATAAAGGCTTAGTCTGAAGATTCCTCACAGCCCTGCCTCATATCTCAGTTTAGACTTTTATTTAAAATGATTTCTGTGAAGCATGCAGTGGTGCCATGGCCTTCTAATTCATTTTCTTTAGTCAAACATTCTCAGGTTGGTACTTTAAGCTCCAGGAGTGGAATATTGAGCATGGAGGAGTTGAATATTGAGCATGGAGGTATATACTACTGTGAGAAAGAGGCCTGTCAAAATTCTGTGGTTCAGCATAAACTTTTAAGACTTTCCCTAACTGTAGTGTTGTTTGCAATGAGAAACAGATTATCACTTGGTGACTCAAGACTCTGAATCATGGCTTTTATATGATCTGAAGAATGCTGGTTTTAACAAAGTAAAGGAAGAAAAAGACTAGTGGTAAGTTGAAAATGGATAAGATTTAAATTCGAGTTCCATGTCAGACTTGTCATAGCTTTGCAAGCAATTAAGACTTTGAGAATGTAGGGTACCCCTTTCAAGGTATTGCTATATAAAGAGAAGGGAATAGGTACAAAATGATAATTTTTGCAATGTCATCTTCCCAAACAGCTGTGTGAGTCCAGCAGAGTTGCAGCTGCACAGGATTTCCCACCTTTCTGTTCTGGGTGACATCCTAAGCCTAGCAGAGCCTTGCAAAGGCAGGAGAGCTTGCAGGTGCTGAAAAGGCAGTTACATGACTTTCCTCATCCTCACYTTGCTGCTGCTGGACTCAGGCAGCTGAACTTGCTAAAGCAGGAGAAAACCACCAGCAAAGAGAATATTTTCTTGATGGTTTTGTGCAAACTACCCTGGGAAGACTCCCTTGTGGCTGGGAGCTGGTGAGAAAAAGTTAGGATCCATATTTTCAGTGGTACTTAGCCACTTGAAATCAGAAGGGAAAAGTCAAATGCTGTTATATCCATTGAAAATTGCTAGCAGCACACAGACCCTTTTGCTCRGAGCAGGTGACAGCAATCCATGCGTCTGTGTCCTGCTGTGCAGTTTCAAATCCAGAAAAAATGCTGAAGATGGTKGAAAGAAGTAGTGTAAACAACGAGTTGCCTTCCCATTCAAGCATTATTATACTTCCAGATTTGCAATTTCAGACATCTCTCAATGTCAAAAAGCCTCTWGTATTATCTGGGTTTATTATACCTTCAGCCTGAGAGCTGATTTTTTTTTTCTACTCAGAGCCTTGTACAAATGTAAAGAAATTGYCAGAAGGTCTCTATAAGAGAAGTTAGTCCATTGTTCAGTCTTCAGGCTACTCTAAATTAGAAATKATTGGCCTCAGGTTATTTTAAGAGAAAGATATTAATGATAGGTATTTGTGATCTTCAGAATGACAGTTTTCCTCTCAGTTTTTAGAGGGCATTGCTGTGGTGGAAAAAATTGTTCTGCATTTGTTCTACCCCTCTTTGTTTTTCTGTGCCTGCCACCTGATGGAATATATTATATGAGATGGATTTTTTTGGTTTTGTTTGTTTGATTGGGTTTTTGTTTGGTTTGTATTGGGTTTGATAGTTTGTGTGTGTGTGTATATCTATTGCTTTCTTTAGAAGCAAATCCCTGTTGTGCCAAAGTTAGATGGTTTGTAAGAACTTAATAATAATAGGTCAGAACTGATCTGCATGCTCTATTTGAATTGTGTTCTACTGACATTCTTGCTTAGGTGAAGGAACAACTTTCTCTTGAATTTATACTCTGCAACTCAGATGAAAACCTGCATGAGGTAGTAAATACAAACATATTTCTCCTAGTTCTGCAGTTGAGGGTTTATTGTTGAGGGTTAGCCTTTACTCAGCCTTTAGTGTGTGACATGGGCAGGGGATCAGGAATCAGAATGTGTGCTGTATGCAGCTCACTCCTAGACAGAGCCTGATAGCGCTGCAGCTCCCTGGGATGTCTGCTGGATTTAAAGGGATTCAAGAGAGGCAAGGCCATGGCCCACTTTTCTTTCACACAATCAGCAGGAGGTGAATCATACCATGTGTTTTCAGGAGCAGTAGGAAGTGATGGGACACTTTGAAGCCATCCTTCCCATGGACAGTGTGCAGTGTTTACCTGCTCAGGGCCAAGACTGAGACCCACTGTGTGGTCGTCTGTCCTCTTGGTTTATGCTACAGGAAAAATGCCTTTTGACTACAGGGTCTTTTCTTATTTCAAGTAGAATGTAACATCACTAAATGGACCAGAAGTCTAAAAAAAGCTGTCATTGCTCTTAACACCAAAAAAATGTTCAAGCTGCTTGTGATAGTTCCAGTAGGGGTATGATTACCTTCGATGAAAGGAACATACCCAGACACACAGATGCTTTCTAGCCTTTATTAGACAGAGTTCAAGGTTGAATGCTTTCACCTACAGATAATATCCAGTATGACTGTGTTCCTTGAAGGCCACTGTTGCTTTTAAAAGAATTTGTTAGGTTTTTTTTTTTTTCTCCTGCGGTGGACTCTAAACCTGAACGCTCAGCTGTGGTGCTGTGAYTCAAAGGGCTGCCTATGTTTGCAAGTGATTCAGTGGAAATCAACTGACCTTGCAGAGCAAAGTACATTTAATAGAGAAAAAGAAAGCATGACCCAGGCTTTCGTAAAAGGCCACCCATGTAATGTGGGCCWGTCTGTGTTGGCCTTTGTTGCATGTAACTGCCAGTAACACCATCAGGATTTCCAGGCACGGCCCGGCTGGGTTGTGAAACCTGAAATGCAGAGTGAAGTCCGAGGAAATTAGATGACCCACGTTGCAGACAGAATACAAGTTCAGTGTAAAATATTTATTGCTCCAAATTATCGTTGTAAGAGTAATAAAATGAAGCCATATTTGCAGGCTTCACAGTGATATATTTTTATGAGCTTGGAGCTGCTGCTTTTGTAAATTCAATAGAGAAGCTGTTTGGACTTGTTTCAAATTTCTGTAGCTACGGGGGAAGAACATTTATTCCCTATTTCACTTGTTAGAAACAATGAAAAGCAAATCTTTTATCTGTTTACGAGAAAATACAGCTTTAATGAAACTCGCTACCTTTCTGAGTCTGGTTCTTTGACGCCTCCAGAGATGGATCCAGGTTACCTAGATGCTGAGTGATAGGGCTGACACCTTATGGGTCTTTTTAGAAGTACAGATGAAAACTTTTTAGATAGAGTCAGAAGTACTGCCCCAAATCATGTAGTCAAATTAGAGTATGTCAACTGGTTTTGCTGGAGATTGAAAGAAACAGTTATTTGTGAAATTCTGCCTAGACCTTCCTGGTTTCTTGGATTGATTTTTTTCCCAGGTCCTCAGCATCCTGGGGGCTGGCTGCACTGGTGGGATCCCTAAATTATCCTGGCTCCCTGGTTGCAAGAGTCTTCATTAGGCAGGAATCCAGCCCTTGGAATTGTTAAATATTAAATGGTAGTTAGTAGAAGCTTTGTTTGAAAGTATCAAAATCATCACAAAGATGGAGTGACCCTTATCTGTCTAAGAAACAGTTATTTGTGAAATTCTGCCTAGACCTTCCTGGTTTCTTGGATTGATTTTTTTCCCAGGTCCTCAGCATCCTGGGGGCTGGCTGCACTGGTGGGATCCCTAAATTATCCTGGCTCCCTGGTTGCAAGAGTCTTCATTAGGCAGGAATCCAGCCCTTGGAATTGTTAAATATTAAATGGTAGTTAGTAGAAGCTTTGTTTGAAAGTATCAAAATCATCACAAAGATGGAGTGACCCTTATCTGTCTAAGCCTGTAGCAGTGTGCTTTTCATGGGGCTGTCCTGACTGAAAGGCAGTCCCACCGGATGGATGAAAAAGCTTTTATTATATGCTCAGGGTTAGTGCCATGCAGACTTTCTTTATGGTGTGGGAAAGGAACCCAAACCCACAACTGCTTCATGCTCAGTCTCCTAGGGTAACACTTGGTTTTTCTGGCCCAATTCAGGTATTGATCTGATTCTGATTGGGAGCAATTTCAGTATGGTAAAAGTTGTTAGATGTGGTAGTGCCCTTGGGTTCCGCACTGGCTGTATAAGAAAGCTGGGATCCTCATTGGGGACTTATTGTATGAGCCAGTTCAGTTCTTTCAGTGACAGAAAAGAATTTTTTATAATTAATAATTTTGATTATTATTTTATATAATAATTATATTATTATATATAATAATTATATTATATATATAATTCTATAATTATAATTTTATTATTATAATTATAATAATTATACAAATATTTATTATATTTATTATATTTATATATTATATTTAGATATAAATATTTATAAATATTTATAAATAATTATAAAAATAATTCTATAAATATATAAATTATAATATATAATAATATATTATCATATACAATAATTATATTATTATAATTATAATAATTTTAATTAATAATTTTTATAATTAATAATTTTTTATAATTAAAAGCCAAATCTAACATGATTGAATATAATGTATATATATGTATGTGAAAGTGTTTAATACAAGAGTAACCTGCAGCTTTTTCCTGAAAAATCTTTTCCTCCCCTGCCGTTGTTGTTCTTGCTTCCTTGTTGCATATGTCTCAGTGTAATGATCACTATAGAAAAAGAGGGAAAATGCATTTCAATTCAAGTAATTCAGTGTTTTTTTCCAAAGAAAAAAAATAGATTGTTTTTTATCTCCCTCTGTATTTTCTTCCTTCCAGCTTCTCTCCCTCAGTGGAAGAGGGGTAAGATATATTGCACTGATTGTAAGATAGGCTTTTCAAATAGCTGTTTGTATATGAATAGTAACCAGTTTGCTCCAAGGCAGTATTTGATAAGATATGGCAATTTTAAAATTCAGCTGCCTTTTTAGGCTCTTGTGTCTTTATGTAAACACCTGAAACCTCTCATTCCACCTACTGTTCCTCAATACAGACAAGATAGAAGCATCTCAACTCACATAGTTCAGGAAAAGAAATGACCAGTGGCACAGACTCATCATGAGCCTTCCTCAGTGGCTACCAGGAAATAAAGGTGTCTATGTCTGACTAATATAAATTTTACATCTCTTAACACATTTCCAGACCTACTGTGTGAAAACTTTTGTGATAGGATAATTGTTTCATATGTCTTTTACTCCAGTTTTGCAATTCAAAGAAACTAACTTGTCCTTACATCGCAGCAGAGCCATAGTAAAGGAAGGGTGACAAATGAGGTAAACACACCCAAATGTTGGGAATTACTGCTTCTGATATCATTTCCTCTGAAGAGTAGGGGCTGAATTTCAGAGGTGTGTAATGAGGAGGAGACAGCACAGCTCAGAGATGCTGGAAGGAGAAAGCACAAGAAGAGTGTGGGTATCAGGGGTGCTGAGGGACCAATACTTTTAGCAGAGGTAGGCCTTGAGTTATCCAAATCTTACTATGATCCAAATTGTACTTTTGAGAATACAAGGTTCCACCTCTTCATAATTCATCCTGTTAATCACCAAATAGATTGATGAAGGGGACTATGTAATAAAAACAATTACAACTTTATTTATAAGTCATCTTTCTACAAATACTGTAGGTTTGGGGCACCATCATTAACATGAATTCCCATCTAGATCAATAGCAGCTCAGGTTGAGAGGAATCTTGTGTAATCTAGTGCAGCCTGCCCAAAGCCAGAGCCTGGTCAACTGCCACATTCTTCTACTGATTCTTGTGATTTTAGTTTTTTGCATATAAGCTATTTATTCAGTGCAAACATCTTAGGCAAACTATGCTATGTCTACCTTATTTGGCATTCTATCACCTCCCTGATTTCTGTGATTTTCTTTCCATTGACATTTTTTCAGGTACAGTCAGTTCTCAGCTTGGCCTRTTGCTTTACTATAGGATCCTCCTTTCCTATCTTGCTTTATTATAGGAACCATTTCTGTCACATTAGTCTGCCACATTTCTTTCTTAAACCCCAGCTTAGATATTTTTCAGCAGAAAAGTATTCTACACTTAAAACAGTCATTATTAAGGCTGATTTTTTTACCCACAGAGCTAAAACCTATTTTAATTTCTCATCAAAGTCTGAGATGTTTTTAAAAAATTGATCTAATTACATATTTCTCATTTCTGCTAAGAATATTTTCTAGTATTTACATTTTCTAGATTGCTTTTTCTGTCCATGGGTCCTGGTGTGTACTGTAGCATATTTCATTACTAAAGTGTGTCTGGCTAATATATCTGTATGTAAATAATTGTATATATAAATATTTATATTTTATGTAAATTCCTGCATATGAAAATATTATTAGAAAGACATGTTTGTTTTTTTTTAAATATAAAATCTATTTTTGTTTGTTTGTACGTTTGGTTAAAAAGTTGCAAGTAAAGAAACTTCCTGATTTGTGAGCATCAGCTCACATGATCTTTTTTCTAAATCAAATTAAGAGAAGAGTAAGCAGAAGTTACCTGGAGTTAAAGTGTACTTTTAAGCAGTCTCGCTACAAAAGATAAAAATAACTATTAATTGCACCCATTAAGTTGCACCTATTAATGAAGTGCAACTTGGTTAGAAAGTTGCTTTAAACCTRTTGCCTGTTTTCAGTCCTCTAGGACAACAGCAGAAAGAATTGTTGAGTCCCATTGTGTAGAACTCATTAATCAAAGAGTGCTAATGCACATTTGCTTCCCAGTAAGCTGTGTCTTATATAAGTCTGATTCAACTAGACAAATGACCTGCTTTTAAAAGGAGATGGAAACATTTGCAGTAAAACTGTGCTGTCAGATGTGCAAGGGGTATATAGCTCCTATAGAAAAGACATTTATTCAAATTCTTTAGACACAGAAGGTCAGACAAGCCTAGTTAAAAGTCAAGAAAATAAAATCAGCATTTGGGACTGAATCCTTGTCTCAGTGCATAGGTTAAATACCCCACCTGTCCTCTTGGGATGTCAGTGGTCTCTGGGYTGCATTGCTCAATCAGTCCTGGAGTGGTGCAGAAGTAATCTGTGGTGACTACACAGCTGCTGTGCAGAAAAGGTTGATCTGTTAGCTCAGGCGTGTGCCGTTTCTACTTCTAGTGGAATTCAGCTCCTTTGTTATGAAATGTGCCTTTGTTATGAAATAACAGGTGCCTTTGTTATGAAATAACATAGGAGATAAACAGCACCAGAGAAGAATAACAAGAGAGAAAGAGCACCAGAGAAGGTTCTGTATTTTTCTTGGTGGGGTGAGTAGTCTCCCAGAACACATCTTTCAACACTGCCRTTAATACTAGAGGAAGAAACCAATTTAATGCATTAGTGATAACTTTAAAACATGCAAATTTCTTGCAAATAGCATTGATCATTTATTCAAGCAATTGCTTTGCAATCATTTTTTTAACTTGGCTACCAGTCTAATACAATGGAACAACAACATACAACCTGGTTCTGATCTTTTTTCCCATGTAGTTAATTGACTGCAGGGAAATTATTTCTAAATTGCTCCACCAAGCCAAGATTTTCAAACGWAGGTTTCAGAAATAGATTTCCKTCATATTTGTCACAGAATCATAGAMTGCTTAAATTTGGAAGGAACCTCTGGAGGTCATCTGGTCCACATCCCCTGCTCAAGCAGAGCCACGTRCAGACAGTTGCCCAGGACCATRTCCAGACATCTTTTGAGTATCTGCAAGGCTGGGGCCTCCACAARCTCTTTGGACAATCTGTTCAGTACTCAGTCACCCTCACAGTAAAAAAGTGTTTCCTGATGTTCAGAGGGAACCTCCTGGGCATTAATTTATCCTGTCATTGGGCACCACTGGAAAAAACCTGGTTCTGTYTTCTTTTCACCCTCCCTTTAGGTATGATACTTTGACCTGCTGGCACCTCATAATAGATGCCTTGTAAACACTTCCTTGGTTACTTTTGGAAAGAGGCATAGAAAAATATTTTCAGCCATTCTGTGTTCCGTTTATGTTCTGCATCTATTGTCTTTCTCATGCTGACATGTTCCTCCTGTATCACATCTTTGAACAATGCTGAAGATGGCAGAATTTCAGATTTTGTTGAGTCATCCCACATCTAAGGAAAAGTCAAGGAGGCATTTTCTTGTAACTTTCTGAAAAATGGAAGAATGACACAGTAGAATAATGGAATCCCTTTCTTCAAATACCTGCCAATGCCCTCAATTTTCCATATTACACCCACGCTGCAGAGGAGGGACCYAATGTGTGATCTTCACATTTGTGTGTTTCTCCTTCAACTCTAGGCTTCCATGCAATTATGCAAGTTCATGACTATATGAAATAAAACAATTTAGTATACTTTATTAGAATACCTTCAGGAACTGTGGTTAGGTAGACTGGATCCTAACAGAAGTCACTTTTTTCCCACTCTTATGATTTCTTATGTTGGACAAGTTGAGCTGATTGCATGCCAGAGGATGAAGARTGCTCTACCCGCTTGTGGCTTTAGGCAGGCCATCCAAAAAATTGCAAAGTGGGTTTTACCTGTACCCAAAGTGATATTCTCAGCTGCCTACAAAATCCAGGCAATACAGCTTTGGACATGTGGTGCAAGAGGAAAAGGAATAGTTCAGCTCTAGAGCCCAAAGCAGAACAAAACTGCTGTGAAATATGAAACACATTTCAATGATCAGATTCAATGATCTGTAGCTCCTTAGTTATAATCAAGAAATCATGATGACCAGCTAATATTTACATTTGTCTTTCTGAACTGATGAATCTTAAGTGAAGATACATAGGTCTGTGTTTTTCAGCTGTCTGTATTTGACTCTGTATTTGACTTAGAGCTCTCCATGCCTATTTCCCCAGTTCTGTAGATTACTTCCACTAGAATACTGCTGGAAAAACATTCTGTCATTTCTGCTAGTAGCTGAATGAATGCGAGCTACTGTTGAGTGATTATGAATTTGACCCAAAGGCAAATGTCATGTGGCTTTTTAGGAATGCAGCATAAAATGCAACTATGTTAAGRACTACATTAGGCAGTACAATTTACTGCGAGGAGATGCCACAAAATGTTATGAAATACTCCTAKCTTAGTTTAATATTTCTTCTGTGTTCTCCCACACAGTGTTCGGAACAAGTTAAGTGACATGAAGAATAATACCTATTTTTTAAAACAGATGGAGAACATAATTTTTATGGATTTGAACAATTCATTTAAAGTTAGTTTCTGTTGAGATTTACCATGCTGTGATTTTTCTCACATCTCTTCTGCCTAGTCCAGGCTCATCCTAATCCAAGTAGGGGACTGAGAGAGTCCTCTCACTGGGTCAAGTAAGTTGTGGTCAACCTTCCTCAGCATCCAACAAGTCTCTGGGGCTGGTGCTCATGATCAGCCCATCTCAAAGGCTTTCCACAGACACGGTCACAATACTTGACACATATTTTACACTCAATGAACTCATCAATTTCTAGGACTAAGTTACTCCCTTATCCTATAGGATTAACTAAAGTTCATGTGCCAACAGTTCTTGTCAACAAAGTACCCTACTCCAACAGACAGAAGGAGAAACTTTTTAGGCTTGAATTATTTTATGCTGAGGTTGGTGAGTTGCTTCCATGTCMGATCCAAAGAAACAATTCCAAAATCTAATGCCCTTTAATACTTGCACTGAAACTCAGCTGTGATATGTCTGCAAATTTTTCAGAGTTTATTATTTTTCTAATGTATGAGCTTATGCATGCAACACACATGTTTGTAGTGCTATAAAGAAATACTGCTGGACAACTTGATTCAATTTTCTCACTGATTTTATTTTCTTGGGACTTCAGTGGCATTTTGTTGTGTCTCTGCTGATCAGCTTGGTGTTTAGCTCCATGCAGTGTTATGTTTTATCTTGGCTCCAAATATGTTCTCAAATTAACATGATGGTACAGATGGATTCTTGTCTCAGAGCCATATGATTGATTTCTTCTCTGATATTCTGCTCCATCAACATGCAAGGAATTAGTCCTGACATCAAAGGGCAATCTGTTTACATTCAAAGTGCAAAATATTGCGCTAAGCAATGCAAAACAGATTAAAAAAAGAGAATGGCACTGCCACTGCTGTTTTGAAACAAAACACAAACTTATTAGGAAAACCATATCCTCTCTTCTCTAAAGCAATTATCTTAAATACTGAGAACATAAGAACATCTGTAATGAGTCAAACTAAAGGTCTGTTTGGACTGCTGTACGTGTACGCTGGTGGCCAATTTAGGATGCTAGAGAAATGAATGGGACAAGCAAATGGTGATATACTTCCCCTCTTGAAGTCTTTCCAAAACAAAAATTCTAGAGTATTTCCAGGAAGTGGACCAGCAATAATCATGGTAAATTTACATGGATTACAATTTATCAGCCACTCAGAATAGATTTTAAAATATTTTAGCATTAACAAAAATTGCACTAGAGCGTGTAAATTAATATAGATTTAGGATATATTTTTTCAAATCAGAGAAATTCTGGCAGTAAGAATTGCTATCTTCCATTTTGTTTTGGAGCATAAATAGTGTTGCATTCATTTTGCTTCAGAAGGTTGTCTTTTGCACTTGTCAGTGTAAAGGATGAAAGTACATAACTAAACAAAATGTAATTCTGACCTTGACACTTGCAGTCAAAAAAGGTTTGTTTCATGTTTGAGACAGAAGAGATTTTATTTGATGACATAAATTACTTTTACACTCCTCTTTTTAATATAGTTTCCCTTGATTGATGTAAAATAATTGTAATAMTAGCATCCCTTGAAAAAATCCCCAAGACTTAAATGGTGAATGTGAACTAGACTGACAGAGAAAGAATACAACAATAGGCTGGACAATGCATAATTCCTTTGGGTCATATATARCCCTTTGTCATTCCCATTGCTTTTTGTTTTGCATTGAAGACCTTTCTTTTGTGTTTTACATTCCTCACAAATAATGAATTATCTCTTTTAGTCAGCTCTTGGTACTGAGTTGTTAATGAAGATTAAGTTTCRGAAGTAGAAAATGTTGCAGAGGGAAATATTTGTCTAGAAACCATAGAAGTGTCTTGACAGGCTGAGAGAGTTGAAGCTGTTCAGCCTGGAAAAGAGAAGGTTTTGTGGAGACCTTTTAGCACCTTCCAGCATCTCAAAGGGGCCACAAGAGAGCTGGTGAGAAAAATTTTACAAGGGCAGGTAGTGATAGCACAAGGGGGAATGGCTTTAAACTATAAGAGTATGTTCAGATTGGTTATTATTGGTTACCCTTTCYTATGAGGGTGGTGAGGTACTGGAACAGGTTGCCCAGAGAAGCTGCGGATGCCTTGTCCCTGGAAATGTTCAAGGCCAGATTGGGTGGAGCTCTGAGCAGCCTGGTCYGGTGGAAGGTTGGAAGGTCTTTTCAGAGCAGGGGAGTTGGAACTGGATGACCTTTGAGGTTTCTTCCAGTTCAAAACATTCTATGATAAACTTTGTTTCTTTGTGTGTGGCTCCAGCTTCCTTGAGAAGTTAATTCTGTTTTAGGGGCTTTGGGGAAAGCAGTTAGAGAGTGTCCAATGGAGCACCATGAGGATGGGGAAGGGCCTTGAGGGGAAGCCATGTGAGGAGCAGCTCAGATCACTTGGTCTGTTCAGCCTGGAGGAGACTGAGGGAAGGCCTCATTGTCTTCAGCAGTCTTCAACATCCTCCTGTGGGGAAGAAGAGGGGCARGTACTTTTCACTGTCATGACCTGGGACAGGACTCAAGGAAATGGCATGAAGCTGATTTGGGRGAGGTTTAGTTTGGATGTCAGGAAAAAGTTTTTCATCCAGAGGATGGTTGGGCACTGGCAGAGGCTCCCCAGGGAAGTTCTCACAGCACCAAGCCTGACAGAGTTCAAGGAACSTTTGGACAATTCCCTCAGGCACAYGATGTGACTCTTGGTGGTGTCCTGTGCAGGATCAGGAGTTAGACTTGATTATCCTGATGGGTCTCTTCCAACTCAGCATATTCTATGATTCTCTGACATTCAGAAACTAGTATTTAAACTAAAACCAGAAATAAAAAAACTGCTAAAACCCAGGTAACATCTAAGTATACATAGAAATACAAATAATATTGCACTTAGRTGAACTCACATTAGTTGCAGATGGTTTCTGCCAGGACAGGTTTCCTCTGATGAGATTTCAGTTTGCRTCTTTGATTTTGATTGAGGATCTATAAAGCTTTTTGTAAGGAAAGATGGCAATTCTTCCTCAGTAAACCATCACTGCATATACACTGCAGATGTAGCAAATGCAGGAATGTGCTGCACGGATGCAGTGCMGTCAGGTACAAGGTTGAAGTTTCCACAAACTTCAGGCACAGCCTGKGGGAGTCTTTGGCCTCCCTCAGTGTCAGGATGTGCTTTCTTGTGTTCAGACGTTCTGTGGCTTTTTTTCCAGTGGTAAATTGAGCCTGAACAGACTGCACACCATGAAATGYCCCCTTCACTTTTCCACAAAATGGCGATTATTTAAGTTAATTCAAAGGACCAAGAAAAACCTCAGCTTTCTGTCACACCATCCCAGAAAGCCCAGTAGGAGCTCTGCCTGGGACTGGCTGGGRCTGTCCCTTCTTAGACGAGGGTCATGAGCTGAGTTTGCAGCAGAAATTCTGGGAGCTGGTAGTGACAATAT
The DNA here is from genome assembly GCA_014549065.1 of Cardinalis cardinalis. Lineage (NCBI taxonomy): Eukaryota > Metazoa > Chordata > Aves > Passeriformes > Cardinalidae > Cardinalis > Cardinalis cardinalis. The sequence continues at coordinate 3,296,610 of JACDOX010000014.1, forward strand.
TTGTGTTTTCCTGAGGCACCTTTCATCTGCCAGAAATACAGCTGTTTTGCAGCACAGTGGTTCCTTACTTCCAGCAGTGAGCACATCTGAACTGTACCTTTAAAGCCTTTGCATTAAAACAAGGCCTCCTACTCAGAGTAGCTAATAGTTCAGGTTATAATATGATCAGTCAAACAAAAGATTTTTAAAAGCTTTCCTGTATAATGTGACCTAGGGAAGTGCATTAGCTGAGTAAATATATTGTTGATTTGTTTTTCCATTAGCAATGAGTGATTTCTCTCTAAGTGACCTRTAGTACTGCTTTCTGGGAATAAAGCTGTATTGATAAAGAGAAAGGAATGTAAAGGAAATATTTGTTTTTCTTTAGAGAAAGCTTGTACACAAAACCAGGGCACGCTGGTTTCTCTGGTTTTTATCCTTTAGATATGACATGGCTTTGTTGCTTTTTCTTCCTTTATCTCCAGGTCAAAGGAGTCATGCTGTACATTATAACAGAGGTACTGTTTTCATTTTCTCAGCATCTATACTCAGCTATGCCTTTAAAAAAGACAAATTCATCTTGTGACTGTCTGCTGTGTGACATGTTATATAATTTGATGTATATTTATTTATATCCCTCTATTGCAAGGAATGGCAGTTTTCACCAAAAGAAAACAAGACATTCATTCTCATTTGTTTGGGGATCCAAGATATATCTGGGCAAACAATCTCCCACACTGTTTGCTTCAAGATTGAGAACAGGAAATATAGAATTGGGATGGAGAATATGAAAAAGCATGAGGCACTGTAAGATAAATCTTCTAGAATCGAGTTTGCCCCATGATAGACAGTGCCTGAAATTTTCATACATTTATGCTTTTCTGGTATGTTAAGAAGTAAGTATATATACACTACAAATTGATATTCAGCAGATTTGTTAGTATGCAGATCTTTGCAAGATAATCAAGAGAGTGCTTAGAAAGTATTGTGATAATAAATTTCTTAGAGCAGATGTTCCTTAGCAGATTTTATCTGTGTCATTTCAATGATAAATACTTCTGACTTCTTAACCTTTAACTACAGTTGCACACTTACATTTGATTGTGAGAAATAAAAGAAACTGAAAAGAATTTTATAAAATGAGTGTAATTTGTCTGGAGGTCACTGAGTCTATGATAATGAAAAAAAATTGCCCCTAAAACTTACCATTACGAGGAAAAAAAGGTTAGAAATGGTGCAAAACTGTTAGTGAAATGATTGCATCTTACATTTTGAATTATAGAAGTTCTTGCTAAAATTTCTTATAATTTATTAAGCCAAAGATCTAAATCTAACATTCCTAAGTTATACTGCTCCCTGTACACTCTTTATTGAGTTTTGGTTTTTGTTTCCCAGATGGATTTGGTGTGGGATTCTTCTCTAATTTTGCCTTTCTAAAATTAAGGTATATATACCAAAATAGTCATCAAGGCTGTCTTCATAATTAGTAGAGAAAACTTAAACTAAAGGAAAACTTTATGTACTTTAGAGAGCTGTCTTAGCATTAGTCATATCTGGAGCTGCTTAAGTATYCCATTTGYTATGGGTTAGTGCTGGCACAACTACAGGCATTAATMARTTTTGGCATTAATCCTAGCTACAGGCTTTGTCCACAGAAAAATATTTCTTCCATTTGCTTGGATTCTGAGCTATGATGAGTTCAAATCCCTTTCTGCCCATGGATGTCCTTGGTGAATAAAGTTAGACCTACCTTGATCTTTGAAGTAATGAGAATTATTTACCAAAATACTATTGGGAAAGCAAGCATTATTGTCCTTGTGCCTTGGCCAAGTGCAAATTGTGACAGTATTCATTCCCTTCCTCCCACCTTAAACTGAAGCTCAGTGGATTAAKCATTAGGAGTTACCTAGACACTGTTATTACATTTCTGCTAGAAAATTAAACAGTGTCAGGGAATATTATTAGCATTCATGTCAAGTGGTCTGGTCTGGTTATGAACTTAAGGTTAAACTATTTCCTTCTTGAAAAGAGTGGAAAATGGGTTGTGTTACCCAACCTTTGCTGAGAATTTCTTGAGAGACTGTAGTTGGACCTGGACAGAACCATGCTAGAGATTACTCAAATGRGATGGAAAATGGCATTTTTCATGTCAGGAACATTCTCTGGTGAAGTGGATTAGCCTGAAATAGCAACTCAGACCCACAGAGCTGCTCACTCACCCTAGTGGGATGGGGCAGAGAATTGGAAGAATAGAAGTGTGGAAACTCATGAGTTGAGATAAAGACAGTTTAATAGGGAAAGCACAAGCTGTACACACAAACAAAGCAAATCAAGGAATCAATTCACCRCTTTCCATGGGCAGGCAGATGTTCAGCTATCACCAGGAAAGCAGGGGCCTATCACATTTAACAGTGACTTGGGAAGACAAACACCATCACTCTGAATGTTCTCCCCTTCCTCTTCTTCCCTCAGTTTTACATACTGAGCATGATGCCACGTRGTGTGGGATATCACTGTGGTCAGGTGAGGTCAGCTATGTCCTCTCCCAGCTCCTTGTTCACCCCCACCCTCCTCACTGCTAAGGTGGGTGGAAAGCAGAAAAGACTTCAACTCTGTATAAGCACTGCAATAACTAGAACATCTCTGTTTTATCAACACTTTCTAACACAAATCCAAAGCATAGCCATGTATTAGCTACTGTGCAGAAAATTAACTCTACCCCAGCCAAAACCAGCACATCTAGTGGTGTTTTATTCAAACAGTTGCTTGTGGTCATGGAGAGCATACAAGTCCTTAAAGAAGAGGAACTTGTTTATACTCACATTGGCAACTAGAGCCATGGGAACTTCTTATTTGAAAATAAAACTCTGAGGGRCATCATCTAAATGATGAGATATTGATGAAACTTTGTTCRGTCTTTTCTGTGACACCWGGAGTCATTAAGTATCGTTTGTAATGCTCCASAGTCTGGGAGCTTTCCCACTGTACACTGTGAAAAGTGGAAAAATAAACAGAAAGATGTGCAGTGTTACTTCTTCCACCACTTCAGGATAATGATGCATGAATGATGGAGAAAGAAAAAACAGTRGGAAATCCAGTAGAAAATTTTAGGGTTTTCCAGCCACCTGCCTCTCTTTAGCTTAGAAAATCCTTGGAGTGAGCAAGAACTGGACTACAGACATTATACAATGGTTGCAGTGATGTTGCTAAAACAATATATAGCTGCCAAGCCATTATTGAACTTTTCTCGTCAGCATTCCACAGACACAGCTGAGCTAATGTGAAATATGAACCTTACAGTTTTTGTTCTTTCACAGCAAATGCATATATCAGGAAATGTAGGATTGGGAAATAGGGTTTTCTTGGGAAAAATAATTTGAAACCATGGTGGCTATTTGGTAACAATGCTGAAAGAAAGGGATACTTGTAATAAAAGGACAGTAAGGCAAGTTCCTATCTGTCCTGTCCTCAGAAGGTGTTTTAGACAACCAAGGCTGATAAGAATATAGACATGCTTGAAGTTATTTGGTGTCTCTCACTGGATATTTCAAGGTTTCACTCTGGATGAACCTGAAATGCAGTCAAAACTTGTTTACCATCAGACCCAGAAACAAATCCTGTCAACAGCCTGAGCTGCTTCAAACAAACAGCAGCAGTTTATAGGTTCATAAATATCAGATGCAGAGCTTTGAAAACTGTATTGAGCAGTCCCAAATGCCATGGTGGCAGCTGAGCAAAGATTAAATGAGTAATGGGGAAAATTCCAAGTGCTTGTGTTTATGGGGAGACATCCCTTGGGCAGCAAAACCAGAAGCATAATTTGTCCATAGCATGTTAAGGAACAATTTAACCCACACCTAGATTTCTTTTTGTTCTGAGAGGATGAGGTGACTCCCTGATAATRAAGCTGCTGAAACAGAGGAGACAGCCAACACATTAGGGTGTAAATAAGTGCTCATCCAAAGAATTAATACATTTTTCTAAGCTTCAGGGCTTATTTTCAGTCTTGTTAATAACACATGCAATATGCCTTTTTTTTTTTTTTTGGCTGTGCAGCAGAGCTGAAAATAAGAGCAAATTGTACATCAAGATACAATCCAAGCTAGGATGGGTGCAGGAATGGTTGGTTTGTGCCTTTTCCTGAACAGTGCTTTGGCAGGCTATGCTTCCAGAAGTGCTGTCACTGCTGTGTGAGCTTTCCTTCYGGTTTGATATGTGAGATAGTAGATCAGGGTATCAGAAGTCCAGGAAGAACYTTCCTTCTCTGTCATGACCACACTGAATTATGGTTATTTGGCATATCTAACAGCTTTCACAACATAATTTTTGTATGTAGATATTTTGCAAGCTCTTCTAAGAAAAGTTTAGAATCTGGGGAGGTCTTTTTTTGGCTGCTCTAAGGTAACTACAGCTTCATGCCGTAATTTTCACTGGTTTTATTGTCTGTGGGACATTGTTTGTTTTTAAATTTACATTTGTTTTTTGAATTTTACTTGCACATTAAATTTTATTGCACAGTTTGCCCAGGTTTTGTAGCTACGCCAGAAGTAGAACTAGGGGGTGGACTCAGATCTTGGGTTAACTTTAGAGACAGAGTCTTGGGAAGAGTGAGATAGAAGCTGTGTCCTGTTTTGCAGACAGTGGAAGTTACTCTCTGAATTACTTCCCCTGTTAAAGTTCTTCAGCCTGGTGAGATTAATGGGTGTCATAAACTGAAGGATGCTGCACTCAGCATGCTTTCACTGTAGTCTGTGGGGCTATTCGGTATGAGTAAAGGCAACTGACTGATTTTGTGTAACTCATAAGCAATTATAGCAGTGAAGGTAAGAGTGGGGCTGTAAATAATCAAATGAGAAGGCAAAATGCTCTAGAGCTTTTCTCACCTAACAACACAGAAGTGAAGGGCAAGGGTAAAGCAGTTTGCACTACTTGTGGAAACTTATTAACTTATTCATTGAGAAGCAAAAGCAAGTGAAAGGGCACCTTCCACATCAGTATTTGAAGCAGGTTGTAAAGGTATTTTTAATGAGGATGAGACCTAGGTAGAAATAAGGCTTCATTTTTCTTGAGAAATCATCAAGCAGGATTGCATGGCTCATCACATAGTGCAAAGAGAGTTCTTCAGGCAGGAGGCAAGCTTGCATGACTCCTTGCAGAGATGCAGGCAYGAGCCAGGCACAGCTTTGTCACTGTTCTGCATGTCACAGCTTCCATTTAACGAGCTTGTCTTAGCAGGAAAAAGATGTTTGTCCATCTAAAGCAGGACTGCTATTTTGGGCAGCACTTGGACCCTACCCTGTGTAGTTGTGCTGCAGTCTAGCCTGCCAGCTGTAATGCCATCCTGCCAATGTCTTTTAGTGTGATCCAAGAACACTTTGGCATCCTGCTTGAGCTCTGACCTGATTGTAAACTAGAGATAAAATAATGTGCCCTCTGTGCAGTCAGTCATTCCTGTTAAAATACTGCTTAAATATTGCTAGGGGCAGTATATATGGCAAAGTTGTGATAAAAATCATCTTGTGATAACTACCAGTTCCTGTTCCAGTAGTGGCTGCAAACTTCAGATTTTTTAATCTGTTTGAAAATGTTTGTTTGCATTCCTGTGTGAGTCAGAATAGAGCAAGGGTGAGGGTTTGGCTCAGAAACTTGCTTTTTCCTCATGCGTGACCAAGACAGGATGCCAGGAGAAAGGGAGAGGAAGATTGTAAGTTAGGAAGATAACTACCAACACATCATACCAAATGATGTAGTAGTTCAGAAGTTCCTAAGCTAAAATGCCTCAGTCATGATTGGACTTCGAATCAGTTATAGATATCTTAACCTCAACTGTGTTGCTTATAGTTTGTTTGGATAAAATTTTATATTGCAGCCTCACACTGATCTATGAGAAATTTGCTATGGTCTGTGAAGAACTCTGATACATGACAAAAGTCTGTTACAGAACTGCACCAAATTTGAAATTCCTGGTCTTYTGTACACATTTTTTTGCTATTAATAGTGTGTTCTGAAAACCATTGTACAGATCTGTTTCTATACGGAATACAGTGGCACAAACAAATTTAAACTGCAGTCCCAAAATAATCTAATTGTGAAGTATTCAGATGTTGTTTTGTTTCACTTTAAAAGTTTAGCACCAAATTTCTAACATTTTTTAAATTAAAATAATCAGTGTATGTAAAAAGTAAAATTTCTTCTTTTCAAGTGCTGTGTGATAAGTCACTTGCTGTTACTCAGCTACCRCAGCACAACTTGCTCATTCCTGTTCTATGTTTTCCGCATTTTTTCCCCAGCCAACATTATGCAACAATCAATTATCTAATAARTAAGGAGGCTGATTGAGGGTTTATGAGTGAATTCGAGCCTCTGTGGCCTCAYCTTCACATCTGCAATTACATAAACTTTTCACTGGTAGTGCACAATATTCCAGGAAGAGATTTTTTCGACTTGTCATTCATGTAAGCTTCCAGATCCAGTGCCTGTCAGGGCATTTATCATTTCCTGTACACCTTAAGCAAAGATAATGCAATATTGCTAAGGAGTGTTGATCATACAGCAAACATTCCAGCTTGCATTGAATCAGATTAGCCTGTAGAGTTTCACTAGATTTCAAACTGKTTTTTTTGCATAATGAAAAGAAATTGCTCAATGAATTAATCCAGTGGTGTATCTGTGTATTTCCAAATTAATTTCTGATTTAATTCCACTGACATTGCCAGGCTCACACTATGGAAGAATTTGGCTTTTTCAGTGTAGTCCATCACTATTTTTCACACAAATTAATTTTAATGGAATTGCCATGATATTTTGCTTTGTATTCCTGCATTGTAGCAATGCACACAAAGAATAAAATCTAGCTTTGCAGGGAGAAACAACTGGGATTTGTATGTATATCCAGTGTATGCATTTCACTGTTATTGTATAGGAAAAAATCTATAATACATGAGTAACTGCAGGATTTCATTCTTTAATTTTACTTTTGGCTTTTTGTATGATACCATGTAAAAAATGTTTAAGTCTGTACTCCAGGAAAAACCTAGGTCTACAGTATTGAGCCAGTCTAGAATGCRAAAAGGAAAGTAATGTTAATATTTATAATTTAATCAATGTTTTGGGGGAGGGGAAAAAATATGAAGAGTTGTCAAACTGAGTTCTATTGATTCTCTCCTTCCACAAAACCAGAGTTTTATGCTTTCTTGAAATTAAACGTACAACATTGCTAAAACTGCGACTCCCACTGTGAGCTCTGCAAAGTAACATCTTTTACAGATCAYGAAGGCATGGAAAACAGGAAGAAAACTTCCCAGTGCAGAATCTTTAGTTTCCCTCAACTCAGGAGTTACRGGTGAACTTTATGCTCAGCCTTGCCTTTTTGAATCATTACCCACACTGACAGCATTTGATACTCTCAGCAGAAGAGTAAATAGAAGGCACTAAATGTTCTGGCTTCTCTTCTGTAATATTTAGATCAATACTGGAGTCAGATGGACTACAAGGACTTGTTTCATGAACATGGTGCTTTCACACTCATAGGACAGCAACAGCTATCATGTCTCCACCATTTTCATTCACTAGCTGGCTAATGGTCTCTGTCATTAAAACCATCCATTTCTTACTAAAYCAGCTTTGGAACTTCAGCTTCTCTTTTTCATTCCATGACAATGTAAAGCAGTTTAGCTGCAGCAGCTTGCAAGGCAATCAGGGTCATCTGGCAATCGCTTGGTCCAAAATGTGTCTGTCTGTGCTGTTGACTAATAAGTGCTGCAAATTACACTATATTAGAGAAATACATGTTTAGCTTTGAGACCTTTTTAAGCACAAATTTTATTGGTTGCTTATTTAATTTTTCTTCCATGGAGTTCATAAAAATGTTGGCAAGAGGCCAAGGTAGGACATGAGCATAGGGAGATGAGATAGCTTAATTTTCTGAATTGAGAAGTATTAATGTTTTTATGCAGCCATATGTATTATATCATCCTCCTTATGAAAAGGGTGCAATAATAGAGAATGATTAATCACAGGGAAAACAGYGTTCCGTCATCCTTCTCCCAAGAGGTACTTTACAGAGTTTGTGCAATACAGCATTCAAAACCAAACCATCAGTATTTATTTTCTGGTATCTCACCTAAYGACAGAATGAATAACCATCACATGAACAAAGAGCAATCTGTTTGCTTTATAAACGACGTAGTTTCAGCTGCTTGTGAAATAATGAGATCTAACACCTAACAGTAACATCAAGTGAATATGACAACCTACATTTTTGAGCAGTGTGTGAGAAGGAAAAAGTAAACTGTAGATTACACGTCAATTGCTATTGTAAAGATGAATCCTGTGTGCTTCATAGTGATGATTCATGAGACCCTAGAGTTGTGTACACCTGAGATGTGAGGCTTCTGTACTCCACTCAATTGAGGCATGAGTATTCTTTACCTGCCTTCTTCACTCTGCTTTTATGTGTCTGGTCTGTTCTCTACTTGCTCACACTGTMTGCCATTCTGTGGGCTCACATACTGTGCAAAATAACACACAGACTGCATTTGTATCAAATTTGTTGGTTTCCCTCTCAAAGTACTCACATAGCTACTCTTACTGCCGGTTCTTTTTCTTTGTGCATGTGTGTTTAATGAGATTCCTGTGGGCATCTCGTTGGTCTTTCTTACAGTAAATCTTGTGCCTTCCTCTGTTTTTTCATTCTCATTTCTTCCTCCATTGCAACTCTAAAAATAATCAGCCATGAAAGTAGCTATTGAGGTTTATTGTTACCAGCACAGTGAGATTAATAAGAGGTGAATATGCTGTACCTCACTAAAAGGATGCCTTAAATTGACACATCTCCCAGGACAGTCAGGGAGTTCTGAGAAACCCCAGTGTTTCCTGTTACTCCTTCCATGGGTCTGCATTGATTTTTCCAGTAGTCTGTGCCAAACAGGAACAATTTACCTCATAGGGAGGTAATAAAATAATCTTTACAAGCAGTTAATAGAGTAAAGCAAGTCAGAAACTGGATTTGTGTTTGTGGGAGAGAGAGGATATGATAGCATAGTATCTTTCAGTGAAATTCTACATTAAAAGAAAAAATTACTATCATTTGGGACACCTGAAGGATTTGATTTTTGTTTATATCCTACTTTAATTTCAAGAAGTTTTTATTTATTATTATTTCAATATCGTAAAAATATTTCAATTCTACCTTTCCGTTGCTTATCTCTGACTTTTAATAGAATAGAACACAGTCTAATGTAAATTAAGAATGAAAACAGCATGAAATGTTTTTAACATTGTTAAAATAAAATTGCTTCCCATTTCTGGTGTGCTTTGAGAAAGCTGAGATAGTTTTTTTCAACTTGGTCTTATTAAACATGTAATTGAAAAAAATCCATTCCTATGAAAATGATCAGACTCTTAGATTTCTCAGTGGAAATAATTCTCAGGGCTGTGATCCACACTCGAGACTATCCAAGGAATCTATGTTTGAAATCTATCTTCTAGGTGGCAGGCTATACTGCTTTTTTCTGTTACAATATTAATCTTAAATTAGGTGTACATGCCATCACAATATTTTTTTGCTCTCATTCTTTAAAAAAATGGACACAGAAAAGATGGCAGGTATGACCTAGGTTTATATCCTCAATTCTCCCGTGGCTATGTGAGTATCTGCTCTGTTTCTTTTTACTGCTTTGTCAAGAAAACTGCATCAAAATTCCAACTAAGTGAAGACTTTGTCTTTGGTTCTGGAGCTGCTTTTTCTTTTCTTGTGTTTCTGAAGGTTTAACTGTTCTAAAAATAATTATAGGAGACTTCAAAGTGGAGAATAAGTGAAAAGTGTTGAAGTGAACAATTAATTTTCTAAGAAAATATGAGCACAGAAACATTTTCAGATGTTAACTAATAAAAGCAATAAACCTTTGCTCAAGATATGGTTAAATCTAATTTTATTGACAGTGATAGCGGTATTATTACATGAGGGCTATGAGTTCCTGGAGTTGGGTTAATTCCTTTGCTGTCATAAAAGTATATTTAAATGACAGGAGACTGCACAGCGTCTGTTGGTGTAATTGTTAGTGTATTTCGAGTGTGAGTGGCATTGGAAAGAAGCAAGAAAGTCAGCTRAAGAACTCTCACTGTGAAGAAGAAACAGAGCATTAATCAATTTTCTGAGTTTTAATTTTAAATCCAATAGAAAATACTTTCTGAATGCCATRCCTAGAAAGCAGTGTGTCAAGCCTCGCAAAAGAAATGTGTGTGTGGCATCTTAACCACATCTAATGCCTTGTTAAGGCTGTTGCATATCCAGTCAGCATGGGAGACCACGAAAAGACATAATTTGCTAGATTTCCTTCATGGACTCTTGGAGTTGGTTTCTTTTTGTTTTTTGTGATTTTTTTTTTTAACAGAAACTTAGTTTATGTGTCCTCTCTTGTATGGATGTATTAGCTTTGTTTCTAAGTTGCAGTAGTCTAGACCCGATTGCAGCTGGACTTAAAGGTATGGCTGAGAAATCATATTGCTTTTGTGATTTATTTTGAGTCATGTGCAATTGCAGTGCGCTCAATACCCTACCTTTTCATGTAAATTGAAAACCTTTTGCAACTTTTTTTCAGGAATGAAGGAATTAAGAGACAAGATGTGTATGAAAGGCAGCTCTCATATGAACATTCCAGTACAACTCACATGGTTTTTTCATCTGGACACAAAGGCTCTGCAGGACCATATAATTGTAGGAATGATTAAGCAAAATAGTTATACCCCTCCTAATCTATTTCAAACATCTGATTACAGAAAATAGCCTATATAAAGTGGTCCATGGTCACAATGCCAAATGTTCAGCTAAAAATCAGACCTTCAGCTTGTATGTGTAGACATGGCTACATTTAATCTACTGAATATGCATAACTTTATTTCAGTAGAGGCTGCTACAAGTATCTATAAGCACACTCGATCCTGAAGAAGAGGCAGAAAATTGCTATTAGTTTTTCTTCCATAAGGCGTTTTCTGATAATATTGCAGTATCTGAGACCTGTGAAGCCACCCACTGTAAAGTTTTTCATAATGACCTTTTCTGTGCTATTCTCACTGTGTCTCACAAGTGTTTGGGACAGGTTGTGTAAGCATTTTTTTACACTTGTGAGTATTATCATGTTGTAAAAGTAATAAAGTGTTAAAGAACCCAGTTCATCAAGAATTTCCATAGAACTGGTGTTCCTTCTCAGCTGAAAGGTGGATTCTATCCAAATACTTCTGAAGAAAAAGAAATTATGTTGAAGTCAAATTTTTCCACAACTAGTTCATACCCTGCTGAGTTAGGTGGCTGTGATTCATAGGTTGCTGATGGCGTATGACAGGAAATTCTATTACAGTGCTCAGTAGCAGGATAAATGCAAATAATGGTGATGATAGAATCCGTGGATGGCTTTTTATCAAAGAACATTTGCAAATGTTGCGTCAAACCTTAAGATGAATTGGCTGCATATGGACAAGCCATAAGAAAAGGAAGGGGACTCAGGAGGTTGGCAGTGTGCCACAAAAGAGTCTTCAGCTGTTTGAACTTCTAGCCTTCATTTCCATAGTCTCCATCCACCACTATGACAGCTGAAGGGAAACTTCCTCTATCTTCAGGCCTGAAGCACGACAGGCTGATTGCACAACAAGGTCTGCCCTTAGCCCTAGCTCAAAGGATGGATGGAAAATGAGATTTTAAATGCTTGTAAAATATTTTAATACCCCAATACCTTTGTTAAAAGAAAGGTGTATATATGTGTATTAGCGATTGTGCACATGCCCTGATGTGAAGTCACACATGGGCTTTTTGGTTTTATTCTAAGTTTATTAATGATTATTGTAGAGAACTGAAACCTCTTACAGGAATCTATTCAGAGTTAGTTCTTCTGATCAAACAGAATTCACAGAAATCTTTTAGAAGTAGCAATAGCAATTTGAAAACAATAATAGGCATAACAGAAAGTTAATAACAGAAACAAAATCTTCATTGAGGACTGTCATCTAGCAAATAAACTGATGAAATCGGAATAAGCAGTACTGAGCTTATCAAGCAGTAGGTTCTAAAACACACCAGATATTTTACTGCTAAAATTTACACATATTTTGCCCATGAAAGAAAACTTGATTGATGTAAAATTAAGTATTTCCATGGAAATCCACTTAAATGCCACCATGGATATCAGATCAATGTCTCAATGTTCAGGAGAAGATATAGGCTGCAAAGGGTCTTCTTCTTACCCTGCCRTGGATGACACTAAACAATCTTCAGTCTAATATGTCTTTCTATAAATGTCTCCTCTTTACCCATCACTTTGACCTCCAATACTTGGCCTGTGACTCTGAAGAGGAGTTTTTTGAGGGAGTGTTATCTGAGAAGTGTGCTTGAGTGATATATTCCTGCATTTCAAATTTCAAAAAGCTATTATATGTCCCAACTGCCAGTAGAGTTTGCCATTGCTTTAAATCTTAGATCTAGTTGAGCTCAGGAAGTGTTGGCTGATGTGGAACTGAGGTTCCTGACAGAAAGAACAACAGAGCTATGGGAAGGCCCATTCTGGGCTGCTGCCAGAAACAATATAGGCACATTTCTGCTGCACTCTGTACAGATTAATTAGCTCTGTTGAGAAGCAAGAGTCACACTGTGCTAACATGGCTGCCTTTGCTCTGTAGCTTAAACTAACTCATTTAGACCTGATGTAGGTACCTTTAGATAAAGTGTGGTTTCTGTATCTTTGGACTACATCAAGGTAAAATGATTCATTCCACAGTACTAATTATTTCTGGCAAGTTATGGTCAGTGTTAATAAGTGACACATAGCAGATGCTTTGTGATGGTGTCATCTTGCTCTTACTTGTATCCACCTGTTCAGAGGAAAACAGCTGACCTGTAAAGTCCTTTCCCAGCTCTGCTGAAGCACATATGGACATTGCTACTCATTTCCCAGCTCCAATAGTGGTGTAACTCTTTCAGTCTCAGGAGTTGCAAAGAGCAGGATAACTGCTAAGTCACTAATGCAAACAAAATCACTCTGGTCAGGGCCTGCTCTCTTCTCCCTGAGGACCTGCATTCTTGTGCATATACTTGTCAACTTGCACAGTAAATGGGGAGTATTTACTCACTTTGTTGTTTCTTGAATAGTCTTCTTTCTATTACCAGGAGGACTATTACAACCATTTAAATATTTGGCTTCAGAACTAAGCTGATTTTAGACAAAATCACTGTGGAATCCAGAGTTTCTCTGTGGTGTTCACATGATGAATTTTATTAAGTATTTTTTGTATTGCTGTACATAGACCAAGCCTGTACATACAATCCTGGTACAAGGACCAAATTTGTGATGCTGGGCCAGAAAAAGCCATTAATATCTGTAAAGGAGAGAGAGAGCACATCACTTGGCAAGTCACAGTTAAGCATGAACTCTGATGGTACAATGGTAATTGCTAATTAGATGTTATGAGGTAAATGCCTAAGGGGAGCTGCCCTCACCAAACAAGTAAGTCAAGAGGCCAATCCTTGTTGGCAGGGAAGTTCTAAGTGTTAGTACTCATGTGAAACAGCCGTAGGGAAATGAATCATACAACTGAAGGTTGCTTGAAAATGTCCTGTCACTGGGTGCACTACTCTGAGTTTGTGTGCAGCACAGCGAGCAAATTTCCTTTCAAGTTACTGGAGTAGGAGGAAATTTTTGAATAATCATCACTATATAATGACCTAGATGACAATGGGTAGGTTAAAAATAAGAAATGCCTTTCTGGATTTAAGGGAATTGAGAGTGGCCTTCCTCTGGGAATCAGGGAAAAAACTTGAATGTGAGGAAGAGAATGTCCAATTTTAGACCTGATTATCCTCTCCTCTTGCAGCCTTGCACAGTCAGTGACACATTTTCAAGGGGATATGAAGTGCTGTCATTCAGAATTTTTAAGGTTATCACTCATGCCCTGATTTCCCTGGTGTGAGTCCCCCCATGACAACATAACAGAGACTCCAGTTCTGACCTTTCTGGCTTTAGATTTCTTTTAATATCCCTATTTTAGGAGAGACGATGGGGCAGCCAGTGGCAAACTGACCACTGTTTCACAGCTGACAAGTGTTGCATGATGGAGAACTGGATTCATGGTGTTTCCATAACACTATTTTCAGAGATTGTTTGAAATATTTGCAAGGAAAACTGCTCATGAATTGGAAAGTATAAATGACAGTACCCAAGATATTTTATGTTCTCTCTGTCTCAATGAATGATACTGGAAGAGACCATTTTCCCAGGCAAATTACATTAGAAATAGTCTGAGAGAAGTGTCTGGGCAATAGGAATATGGGAAATTACAAGGAGTTATGATTTTTCTTCTCATGACCTCACAACTCTGTACATCCAGGAGACTGAGCCAGCAAGTCTCTGGGCTCCCTGGTAGTTCCTATTATCCTGACAGTTCAAACTCAGTCCCTGGTTTGCAGGCTGATGAAATAAGTGAATTTTCTTCTGTAAGTTATATGATTGGGATTGCGATTGATTGTATTAGAACATTTCATTGCAGTAAGATTTATATAAAAATATCTGCAGTTAGCTTGGTTATCCAAAGCAGCAGATTTCATTTGTCACTTCCTTGCATTCTGTTCACAGGAATGGACATCCCACTGAAATGTGTCTACAGTCTTAAGTGCATTAAGATAAAAATTCTTCTTGATATTGGAATTATACAGATTTTTTTTTTCTTCTATCACTTGCTGAAAGTTGTTTTTTTTTTTTCCACAAACTTGAGGGGGCTGCTGTTACTCTATCTTTTGTGAAGTCTCCAGTAGAGCTGATATCACATAGTCTGGTCAGCTAGAGAATATTTACCAAAAATAGAAATTGGAGGTGAAAAAGTAGTAGCTTTGAAGATTTTGGTGTGTTTTGCCTCTTGCATTACTTCTGTGGGGTTGAGAGGTTCCCACCATACTGGGAAAATTGAAGAGTTTTCAAATAACCACAGAAAAAAATAATAATAAAAAATGGAGGATTAAGATGCTTCAAAATGATTTTTATCAGTGACCCTGAAAAAAATGACCAAAGCTTTTAAAATTCTCCCCAATTAAAAAATTATGTTAAAAAATATTGTTAAAATCTGCATACTATAAATGTATACCTTTCCTTCTGAGCTATGTCCTCAGCTTTCACAGTAGCATAAATAATTCCCCTTTTTAGTTTTTTTTGACTGTGTTTCTGTTTTCTGGTTTTCAAAGGATGTTCCCTACCCAGTCTTTGTTATTTACGGAGATTGATCATGTTTATTTTTTGTACTTAGCTTAATGACACCAGCAGAGTTAACCTGTGAACCCAGGCTGTTTTGGCTGGATGGTAATTTGGCTGAAATTGTCATTAAGGTTTCAGAGTGGATGCAGGACAGTGAATTGGCACCATTCTGCTGTTGCTGCTGAAAGCTGAGGGAGGGTCCCTGCTCTGCCATCTGTCACTCCTGGGAGAAAGCTGCCACTAAGGAAGAGCAATGGGTGTCCCATAGTTCATATTTCCTCCTCCTTTAGCTTTCTCTATGGAAATGTTGATTTTACCCAATTGCAATCCCTTATATTTCCATTTCTGGGGTTATGCCATGCCTTCTTCCAGACATATCTAAATCTTTTGTCCAGGCATATTTTAAACTGGTTAATTCCATTTTATCTCTTACTTCCTATGTGCCTATCAAGTGCAGCAGTCCTGTAATGAGGTTTGAAGTTATATACATGGGATCTGTGTCCTTCAAGGGATGAGTTTAAAATTCACAGTTATCTCAGGAGAACTTCGAGCTCAGCAAGGGTCACATCTGACACCTTCAAGAACCTGCCACATCCCTGCCTGACTGTGAGCCTGTGATGTGATTTATTTGATTAACCTAACTGAGAGAGAAAACTATTGAGAAAAGAGGTTTCTCTTATATTGTGAACAGGCTGAATTGAACCTAAAATATTTGACAGTCCAACTATTATTTGAGTAATTAGAACAATCTCAGCCGTGCTAATATCTGTGCATATTTAGTCCCTAGCTTTAGAGGAGCCTGGTTTTCACCCAATGTCTGCCAAAGACCTTTTAAGCTAACATTGCATTTGTCCCATGCAGTGCTGGGACAAGCGTGCCTGTCCCATACAGATCCTGGGAAAGACATACTCTGATAATTCATCTGATTTCCTACAGAAAAAACAATTTTCCCTGAATCCATATGGTTAGCAAAATACATTGTTAGCAGAATTACTTATACTGTGGCTGTGATAACACATGCTACAAGTTGTCATTTGTAATCATCACTGTTTCAACTGACTGTCTGCTCCTGGCTTATCTGTTGAAAGAGGGTAAGGAAAAAAATTCCATACTGTTGTGCTTTAACCTCAAAAGGACAGGGTGGTACCATCAAGCAATTACAGGAGTTCAACTTTTTTTTCAACTGTAAGGAATTTTTTTAAAGTTTAAAACTAGATAATGTATGAGCGTGAAAAAAATCCATGAAGAATTATAAAACAGCAAAATAATTGAAAACTAATATATTTTCAAGGAATGTGGAGAGGTGACATATATCTACAAATTCATAAATTCCAAAATTAGTACTACATGTTGAATCTTTAATAACTAATAAGAGATTTGTCCTGAATAGATATTTTGATGTATTGCCTTAAGAAAAGGAAGGTTATAAGTGAAAGAAATGGTTATCCACTGCTAGCATCTGCTCTGCTTTTACACATTCCTTCTTTCTCTTGGAACTGCTCCTATCTCCTGCTGCTCCATCACAGTCCATCAGAAGGCATTCTTGTTTGAAAGAGCTAGACAGTGTTCACCTGCCACAGTAGATGGAAGCATCACCACCTGAGGAAAAATACAAAAATTATGTCCCTTTCTTTTTCTGGTCATGGATAACAGAGGTAATGGGGGCTGCAGGATGTGGCATGGGGACTATGTGTATTGGGTATCCTCCCATAGGCAAGCCAGTCTTTAAACTACACAGGTACATCTATTCATATAATAAACATAAATTAGGCCATTTTCCCTAAATAAAATTGTAGGAAGAGATTAAGTATTATATAATAAACATACGTAAGAATATTTCTTTTCAGTGCTGTTTACTAGTTTGCAGATAATTCCAAATCCAATTCATATCTTAGCTCTTTTATATCCTGCAGTGTAAACATATTTATCAAAATAAATGCATTTATGCTGCAAGGCCATGTTTATAGCAGTGTATAACTTTGCCAAATTTAATGTGTTTGGGCACACATTTGTCATGTTGAATGTCTGACTTGGGAAATCATTTTTTTAATGGTTTGGCCGTTTCTAAAAATGAAGTTATAGAAAAATATTGTTCCTTCTTTGCATCTGACAAAAAAATCTCTGGACTTCCTTCAGAAGTTTGAATGCTGTCAATCATTTTAACTATTCAGGATATTTGTTATGGTAGTAGACAGATGTGTTTACAATTTTTGAAAAAATCATCTTGGTTTTGCTGGTTTCCAAGATTCTGAAGAGTTTGGTTTCTAACATGCCAAGAAAAGTACAGGGCAACAAGAGCACAATGGGCTGTTTTGAATACTCCCTTGGATTGAGCACGCTTTGAGCTCACATAACTCCTGAATGGTGACTGGATAGGATGTGTGGCATCCCTAGAGCAAAGCAGATTTTTTTTATTGTTATATCTCAAAAACAGTTCTAAAATACTGTGAAAACAACACAGTCTGTAGAGGAAAATAATAACTGCCATTCAGTGCATCTAAGATTAGCAGTACTCAGCTACCCAATGATGAACACCAGAAGAGAAGGGCAGAGTTTGATCATTGCTGTGCAAACAAGCACAGCCCATGTGAGGAAGCCCCAGCATTCCTGTGCTTTTTGTGTGAAGCAGATCTTTTAGAAGATCTGTTTGACCGTGTCACTCAACACCGTATCTTAAAGTGTGTGAATAGTTAGCAAAATGCTCAAATTGCCTTTTGTTGCATTTCTTAACTGCACGGCCTTACTTTTATGGCCTTACAGCAGTGATTTTTTTTACCATTGTTTCTGTATGAGTGTAATGTAAATAGCACAATGTTCCATTTTTTGATACATTGAAATATTATATGCCACAATTTTTAATTTGCATGAGTCATCATTTCTCAGGAAAATCAATGAATAAATGTTTTTTTTTTTCCTGATAACACATTTGTATGTGTTTCCTTTATATTTAGGTCTTTATCAGTTTCCCAGAATTGAGTTTTCTCTGTCATTCTGAAAGACTTTATGACAGAGAAAAAAAATCATTTTGTTGCATAAGAAGAAAGAAACTTTTTCAGAGATAAGAATGGATAAATCTTCAGGTTATTTATGTTGATAAACACTGCACAAGTACTTTGCAGCTAAAAGTTGAAATAAAACCTCTGAAAATTGGATGATGGTGGGTGGGAAAACACCTCTGCACAGCTGTGCAAGTGCTTATATTACTGTAAATGAAAGCAATTGTGGTGTTTCAGAACTTGGTGAGAAGACTGAAATTTTATGATTTGATCCCTAGAGTGCCAAATGTTGATTTGTTTCCACAGGCACTCAAAACTCTTCCACTGATTTTAGTGAGGTTGCTCCATGTTGAAAAAGGCACTGACTGCAGCCTGGATGACACACTCAGGACAAGGCAGGCTCCTTGTCTTTGTAGGAAAATGTGCAAAAAGACCCATATCTTTGAGGACAAGTGTGAATGGGGCAGCATTGAATGAAAATCTTTCAGTCTTTTTCCATAGTCCTGTGATTGTCTCATTTATTTTTTGTATCCATAGACTGAAGTAGCTTCTTGTGCCTGAATCAGATGCTGCCTCTGTCTCAGACTTACTGTAGGAAACTCAATGTCTCAGACTTACTGTAGGAAACAGAAATGCTATGGGTCTGCATACTATATAATTTTACATACTTTTTTTTCCCCAGTAACAGAGGTAAGAAAAAAACACATCTGCCACAAGAACAACTGAAAATCTGTCATAAGACTTTTCAAATGCAGGCTTTGTGGAGCCTTCATAATACAGCCTTTGTAATACAGATCTGTATGCAGATAAGTAATATACCATGTGACATACAATTGATCTATGCTAACTGCTACAGAAAAGTAGGCATATTGTAAGGTGTTGAATTGGTACACCATCCAGGCCAAACCATAATAGAACTGCAATAATGCCATAGCAGTGCCTCGGGGACTCATTGGCATGGATGGACTTAGATGTAAATTACTCCAACTGTTAATCTACAGAGCACTGTAAATAGGATGATTAAGTACAGGCCATGCTTTTGAAATCAGGATGCAGGTAAGATCATTGTAAAAGCGTATTTGAGAAGCGATAAATGCATTTTTTAGGAGGAAAAAAACCCCATGACCCATACTTCTCTGAATTGAAGTTGCTTGGTTTCAGATTTCTGTTTAATCAGTTAAAGATGAAAGTTAAAAGTCACAAAGTGGCAACTGCAACTGGTCTGCATCTTTGTSTTCTGTCTCCCTCTGACCATAGTGCTCATCTTATAAACAAGTGTTATTATCTCTGTAGGAAAGATTGTTGTGAGCCTGTGAGCCTCTGGATGAGTTATCTGAGAGTCACTAATTTGAGACTTGAGCTGTTCCAGGTTATAATTCACTGGAATAAGACAAAATTAATCACCTACCAGTATTGTTTGTTCTTTTCTCTGTTCCGCCAGAGTAAAAAAATGCAAGCAGGAAATTTAACAAATACATATGCTGCGCTTTTAATAATATTGAAAAGCATGTTTACACTCATAGTTCTTATGATGCATTGTTCTGATGGGTTCAGATTTGCACATCAGTGAAATTTGTACAGAATAAATTCTCTTTCTTCTATTAATTTCATTGAGGGGGGAGAGTTACACATACTTGGGATGTGTTTCCCTGAATCTGAACTAAAATTGGATAATCCCAAATCTATTGTTCTCTGTGAATAAAGCCAGGTAAATAAGTAATAGTTGTGGCTTTAATCATGCTTAAAGAATTCAGGTGAAGAGGGAAGTTATGCCTTAGGGAAAAGTAGAGAAATTTCCAAAGCACTTTACTGGCAAGGTGGATGAGTGATTGGAGAAATAAATATTAATAGCCACTTATGAAAAGGATTGAGAATCACTTTTCAGGGTCAAAATCTGCTGCAACTTTTGTTAGATCATCAGATTACTGGAGTCATGCCAGTAGTTCAGGAATGTGGCCAGCTAAAAATCACGTGGCAATCAGATGTTGACACTTGGCACAAGGAAATGGCTGTGCTGGGCAGGCAGTGCTGGCAGTTATAATGGAAAGATGCAAATGTGCTTTCAACCACATGGAGGGCTGCAGATATAAAATATAACACAATTTCTCTTACAGAAAGTCTTAGAAAGAGAAGGGATCCACCGTTCTAGGTGCTGTGTGAAGGCAGAGCTGAAAGTAAAATGAGGCTCTCAGTAAAATGAGGCTGTACAGACTGAGCAGGTAATGATGCAGAGCTGGCCATAGGGTGGCTACATTCTCTTCTCTTGCTGGTAGTAAATTTAGGATTTGTGTTAATCAGGGTAGAAGATACTGAACAAAGTACAAATTCTGGTTTCTCTTAGTTAAGTGCAAGTCTGCAATAACTTGGTCACTATTTAAATTGTTTGGCTCAGGAGTGTTTCTGAAGGGCTGGTTAGGGCATGCACATACCACCTGATCTCATTCCAGCCACAAGCAGGGATGTGTGGTGAGTCTGTTTCCCTAGAAAGGAAATCTGTATGTATATGCCAGAAAGGCCCATGGTTCACTCCCAGTCAGCTCCTAATCTGGACAGCTGGGGATAAAGATCTCACAGGATTTTGGAACACATAGTGATGCCTAGCATCACCAAGGACTCTATTTCTATAATTGTCCATTAGGACAATGTGAGGTCAACAGTTTACTGAGATCCTTCTGAGGATTTAAATAGCAAGACTGGCTTGATTGCAAGAGTTCTTGTGAAATTTCYTCTCAGTAAAACCATTTTACTATTCTTTGACTAAAACACCAGTCCCTTAGGCTCATCATCTATAGTATGAATTTTACAGAAAAGGGTAAGTTCAACATGGTAAGTTGAACTAGGGGGTTAAAAAACCCCCAAATCCCACGTGATTCTCATCTTGGTTTAAGTAAATCTCATCTGGTCCAAGTAAATGAAGAGTTCTCTGAATGTGGGCTGTGTTACAACAGCTAAAAATTTGGATCTAAGCAGCTTTTTATAATGACAGACTGCTTTCTCACAATAATTTTTTTGTCCTCCTTCAGATACCAACCTTTGACAAAACTGCATTTTCTTAGATTTTTCATTTTTGTCTATTGCATTTTTACTTGTCATGGTTCACTGCACTGTCATACCTCCCACACTGTGTTAAACWGATGAATTAGATTGTGTTTCACCTTCTTGTTCCTTTCCTTTTAAGTGGTCTCTGCTAATGCTTTCTGGTCACGGCTTAGCCTTTGAGACACCCACTTCTGCTGTATATTTTGATTTTGGCTTAGTTTGCAGTTCCTTCACTGGACACTCTTGCTTTTCAAGTAGGGCAAGCATGACACCTACAACAGGCTGCAACAATGTTCTGACTTTGGTTTTCTGCCTGCTTTGGTTGCGAGTTGGCTTTGTACCAACAGACATGGATCACATCAYCCGCTGGCACTGGAAGCTATGCAATACTTGAGTTTTTAGCTTTTGTACCTGGAAATTGATCAAGGAGAGTTAAACAAGTTTCTCTCATCTGAAATTGTAATTGTTTATATCTAAAACTCTAATGACTTAATTAAACTTAGACTAAATTATTCTATCTTTTGTTGGYTTGCTGTTTCATTAGCTTGGCTGCTATTTACCCASTATGTTACCCAGCTTCTGCTTTAARTGCTTTTCCTAGGTTGGCTTCTGTCTWCAAGGCTGCAATGTCACTGAACCTTTGGATTTATTTTGTCTTCCTGACCTTACTGGCTGTGTTTGGGGATTTTAGTTCTTCCTCTTTCATGTACTCATACCTCAGTATATTGTTCTTCCTCTTTCATATATTCATATCTCAGTATATCCTTTCTGCTGACCTCACCAGCTCATGCTATTATGGCATGTTAAACATTTTCAAGTTTCTAGATTTTATAACATTTCCCAAGATATTAAAACAACTGCGTCTAAGTATTTGTGTCTTAGTATTTTTGCATCTCTCGGAGACATAGTTTGAGCAATACTACGGTATTTTACTACCAATAAAGTTTTTTTTTTTTATCCTAATATTTACAGTAAAACTTTAAATAGTGATGCAAACAGTTGGTTCCTATTTCATTTTCATAGATTGGATGTAAAAAATATCTGTAATTAGAGATCTCTCTTTATATTTTCTTTATATTTTGCTTTTTTATCCAAAAAAATCTACAATAATATCAGTCTAAACTTAAAATAAACACCCAGTAATTGTTTCTAGTGGAGGTCTCCATCTCTGGCCATCCACACTTCTGTTGCTTTCATCCAAAAATATTCACTACTTTTGAGTCAATATCTCCTTCCTGGAAACATATTTCTACATGTATATGCATAAATATTGATATAAACACTGGTCTAAAAGAACATTTGTACAGTAAGTACTTGAATAGAAGCAGAAGCAAAGGGTGCTTGAGAAGAAGAGTTGTTACATTTATTCTTTTAATCGATTTTATGCATTTATTYGCTCATATTTGTTTCATTTTGATAAATCTGAAAGTTGTCTAAGAACGAAATGTGTCCAGTCAGTCACTATTCCTATGGTTCAGCTTGCTATTTCTGTCACCTYTTGAAGTTGGCCTTTGTAATAGGATCATACTTACTGTTAGTCTTTTTTCTCCTTTCAAAAAGAGAAACAAAAATAATTCGCTGTGGTTTGTTGAAAGCTTGGAAGCACTGATTGAAACTCCTTACAAAGTACTTCACAACTTGGTATGAGGAGGAATTACAAAATAGCTTTGGATGTTTTTCTACATTGTTGCATTTTATCTGAAAGRAACTGTCTTGGTGTTCTGTGCAGGCTTTGAGGGAGCAAAAATTACTGACTTGAATTGAGCTTCCAGCCATATGAAATAATTTATCTAGTAAAGAACTAGAATGATCTTCCATAGTCTAGCAGATGGCTATAACTACACTACACTTGCAGCAAAAGGACATCTTAATTCATTATTTTATGTGTTAACGTACTTTGTCAAGCACAGCTCTGTTTTTGAAAAAAAAAATATAGGTGTCTTTTATTAATAGATGCTCCACTCAGGTAAGGGGAGAAACCTCTGAATGAAAGGTCAAAGTGGAGAGAAATTTAAAATAAGGCTGTTTAGACATAGATGCTTAGCTGGCCAGTTCTAAGCATTGGTGCATTGTTTGTGCTGTCACTGCCCATCTCAGCAACAGGGATGGTGACTTTTGTGCCTCTTTCTGAGATGTCCAGTTCATGTGAGCGTGTGGCTTCAGTTCATTGTCTGCCTTTTGGTACTAAAAATATCTACCTTTTAGATGCAGAAGTGTTTTGTTGGATCTCCTCTAGTACTTGTTTTAACTGAAGATTCTTTAGGTTGGTGTTATTCAATGTGAAAATCTGGTCAGTTCCTTATTGATTTGTTGCTGCCATAACTGTAGGAACTATCAGTGATTTTTGAGCACTCACTGAAAGAGTCAGGAATGAACAAAGTTAGCTAAGTGCTGGAGTCATTAAAAAAAAAAAGGGAAGATGAGATGGAACAGGAGAAGAGAAAGTTTGCAGTGAGAAACTTTAAAGCATTAAGGTTAAGTTTGTCATTCAATGGAAGGCTTGTGTAATATTCGATTTAGGTTAAGAAAGATCTTTCTTTGTTTGCCTCGGGTGAAAACAAACMAAGAACACCCTAGAATACAAATGTATTCCTTTTTTTTTATATAACATGAAGTGGTTAGAAACAGGAAATCCATTAAATCTGTTGTGTTTTGAATTCTACAATGAATGGGAAAAAATACACAGCACCATAAGACAAAGGAATGGAAAGTGARGGTTTGATAAGCTGCTAAAGAAAAAACACAATTTTTTTAGCTCTCTGTCCACATTATATATAAGCTTTCAGATGATTCACAAYTTTTCTTGCTGTAATTAAAACTCACTAATATTTTTTTAGGAAGTTACCTAGCAGAACTGAGAGGACCGTTATATTGGAAAGGCTTTTTTAACATTTACGAGAAATAGGAGGTGTTAATGCAAAAGCAACACCTATTTGAGGCATTTAAAAATAATATAAAAAAATCAGTTTATATTCACTCTATTAATTAATTAATTTAATTTAATTTGATTTTTTTTAGTGATGTTTTTCCAATGTAATTAGAGATGCTGCATAATAATTGTATTATTTTGATTACTCCATATTAAAAAAAAAAAACCAAAAAACAAATACCATTGCTTGGAAAATATCTTGATTTAGTTTTCTTGCTTTTCACAGATTTTGAGGGTTTCCCAGGAGTGCTGTGTTTGAGAGTTTAAAAGCCTTTTCAAGTTGTTCTGGAATGGTGAAAATGCTGAATCCCTTAGCCCTGGAGTGATGTTCACTCRTATCTTCACTCCAGGTGATGATGAGATGGAGACGAGACCTGCACAAGCTCTTCTGCAAACTTTTTGTTTTGTGTTTCTGTGGAAGGAAAGTCAGGTGTCTGCTTCACGTGTATCCYCCAACAGGTGCCTGACCTGAAGTATGAAAAGAGCAGGAGTCTGGGGAAGGTGGTTCTCCATACAGATACTCTTTCTTGTAGAGCGCCAAAAAATTCCACTGTGCCCCAGAGAACTGACAGCCCATCAGCTTTTATATATTGCTTGTATATAAGGAAACTCCAGCATGTAACCCAAATCCAACAATTAGGTGTAAAAATTGAGACCTCTTCATGCTATATGATGTGTTTACATCAAATATGTTTTTTTTTTTTGTTGATATGAATTGTATTTTGTGTCATTATTAAGTCTTCCTCAGCAACTGGTTTATTGTTATTCACCTTGAAAGTATGTCTTTATTTTCAAAAACYTACATAGAAAGGTGGATTTGTAGATGGAAACCACAATCAAAACATTCTTTGCTGATACCTTATCAGCATTTTAATGATGGGTTATTATTTTCTTAGCCAGAAATAATAATGTTAACATCCTGAAAATGAAATTGCTTTTGCCAGTAGCTCAGGAAATGAAGGGAAAAGAGCTTTGTTGTCTGTATGTTCTCATGGGCTGGAAAGATCCTATCGTGATATGCTATGATAAAAATCTGGAACACATTTGGCACAATTTTAGAGAACTGCAGTCAGAAAGCAGATAACTGTGGAACTGAATAGAAGCAAACAGAAGTAAAACAAATCAGCTGTATTTGAGAGAGTGATTTTTTACTGCTGCTAGATTAACTTGTTAAAGACGTGTGTTCCCTATTATGTTTGACACTTGGTTCAGCTGGAGAACAAGTGATGTGAAGCAGGGTTCAATGAGTAATGAACTTGAGTTACACAACTGCATCTGCTTTTCCTGTGCAGGCAGAGATGGCTAAAATTTTCTGATCACCTCTGTACATATACACACTGACACAAACACACACACACTTCTCCCTCTATCTCTGTGTGTATATAAAAGTTCTTTTCCCACTTCAGAACCTTTCCCTATTTTTTAAAGTATTTATTTAAGTTTTAGAATATTTATATTCTTTTTCTATTCTCTAAAATAGCAAAAATTTTCAAAAGAAAATATTTTTGGCTAGGATATATCAGAAGTTTCATGCAAGTCTATTYTGTCTGCAATATATCTTTGAGAATTAGGTACACTTTTCTTGCCTGACATTCTATATATCCTTTTTCCTTTTTTTTTTTCCTGAAGCAGAATTTACATGCAAAAATCAGTATTTTGATCAAAGTCTGTTTTGAGCTTCTTTGCTTGTGACTAGCAGCTGATCAAATATTGCTGCCAAGTCAAACACTAGAGCACTGATTTTCTCACTCTCCTACTGTTTTGCTGGATCTCAAAGCATCTTGAGAATACTCTGGCCTTTGTTCAGAAGTTTGTAACCTGGTAGCAGAKGCTAAGTAGATTTGGATGGCCTCTGAGTGCACAGAGCTCTGAACACAAGAATGTAACTTTGCCWGCAGTAAGAAATCATGCACGGTAAGAGACCCACCCCTCACTCCTTCAGCCTTGTGTTGACTGTGTGTGGCAGTGAGTGCTTTTGGGGCATTTTAGCCCTTCTCAGAACAGCTCTGGGTGGCTGTGGCAACCTGGGTGYGAAGAGACTGTGTGGGCTGCAGACAGCTTTAGTCGCCTACACATTCATCACTCTTAAGGTGGTGACAGCTTTTGTTGAAGTCAATAGTAGAGCTGTAGGTCTGTAAAAGGTTTCAGATCAAGTCTAGCTCATTTCTGTGTCTCTTGTATTCAATACCTTAATTCCACCCAAGGGGAAAAATAACAAAAATCTATTTTAGACCTCCCTTGAAACCTGCTTGAAGTCTGGTAATTCCATTGGTGTTACAGCCAGAGTTACTGGCTGCAGGTAGCAAGGTGAAGGTGTTACAGCCATAGTCAGTCATGGCTCTGAGATGCTCTGCAAAAACCAAATCTGCCYTTGCAATTGTGGCTTTCAAGGCTTGTTTCCTGAGCAACTTTCCATGCTGAGTATTACATCCTGAGGAGGTTTTGTCTTTCTTTAGAAATAAACTCTTTCTCCAGTAAAGGGACTTGCATAAACTAAAGAGGCAGCAGCAACTCTGCTGCTTCAACTCTTGGAAACATTAAATTTTGAAGATTTAAGAGACTGGGGAATATATTGTCACGCTCCTGTGTTTTAAAGCCCTGGGATTGTGGTTACAAATAGACACCTGCTGTCATTTTGGAACAACAGTTGGTGTCAGGCCATCATTCTATAATCTATCCCATCCTCCTCAGTTTTTCAGCTCCACCTTCCTCAAGTACCATAATAGCAGAAGTTCTCAGCCCCTGTGCAGGGTACTCTCCTCTACTGCATTGCACAGAAGGGGCTGGTTTTAATTTCCCTGCTTTCTTCCTTTCCTCATGTTCTCAGGTCATGTCAAGCTGCCTTCTCCCAGATTGCAACCCACATCTGGCACCAGTTTCCTTTATACTTTTTACTTGTTATATTTTCAAGCATGAATTTATTCTAGGACAACCCTCCCCCCTTCTTGAGCACTGACAAAAATGCCTCCTTATCATCTCTCAGATCACTCCTTCAGCACTCTGTGTTCATCAAGGAAAACTGTGATGCTTAAAAGTTTGTGAGCAAATGGCTAAGCATGGGCTGCTTATCAATTTAATCACCATTATCTTGATGCTTCCTGGGACCTGGTCATCCAGCCCCATCTTATCTGCTCTATTTGCTCATGACTGTCAGCCCCTATGGACAGGACACGCTGTTCTGTTTGTGTACAGGGGGAAAAAGCGCTCAGAAGAAATGTTGCAGAACTGCGCCTACACTAGTTTATGATTATTTAAGAAATAAATACAGGAATTACCTTACTTATTCTAGCCCAGATTTTTTGCCAGTCCATGAATGCTAGGCCAGGAGATTGAGAGGTTGGTTGTTTTTTTTTTTTTTAGAGACATGGGGCATAAAAATATGCTGGTGAAGTTGATCAAGTAGTGTGTTTGATGGAAAGTGTGGATTTTCTTCCTGCACTTGTGTGCAGGATAAACCTGTGGCTCTATACTTCTGTATAATTTACAGCCTTCTGGCAGGTCTTCCATTACATACTTGATGATGTAATATTTTCTTCCCCTGTGGCATGTACACAAAGGAATGAAACATTTGTGATCCTCATTTTAACATCATTACTATATATTTCCATCGTAATAGCAAACTTTTGAGATTTTCAACTTAGATTTAGATCCTTTATATTACAAAAAATCTCCTCCTCCAGTAAGATTAACATATAGTAAAATCAAGATAACAAAGGGTTATGGAGTGGTCTGCTAAAGCTCAGACCCCTTGAAAAATGCAAAGCATGAGGAATTACTGATTCTGAGCCTCTGAAACTCCTGGCTGATGCTGTAATCACTACCTTGCCTCTTTGACTACCATCCAGAAAGATTTGGTCTAACACTTGATATGAATTTTYCTTCCAATTTTTCTATTCCAAAGTGTTCTGTTTTCCAAGTGAAAACAGATAATTTTAAATGCATATCACTGACGTTGAACATGTTGCGTATGTGAAATACATTTCCATGAGTAGTATGATCAGTTACTTATGTTTTAAGTCAGATATAGTTGTGGATGGACATATTGATTAAAGAATTAAAYGAAAGACCTCTGTAATTCAACAGGAGATTGCATGTGATATTGTTGCTGTCTRAACAGGTGACACTGTTTATTTTCTGAAGCTCCTGACAAACGTGGGTGTCTGTTATCAGAGGTCAGGGTGTGGGCCCCTCTGTGGTGTCCTGTCTGGCAGGAGAGGTGGCACAGCCAGCACCAGCCTCATCCCTGCCCTTTTCCTGGAGGGAGCTGCTCCCACAGCACCATTGATGAGCAGAGCTGGGGAGCAGCTCCTGAACCACCACACTTTGCACCCAGCAATGCATCCAAGGCTGTTCAGCTGTTCCTGATACCCTGTTCAGCTTCTCTCCTGAAGGATGCGCATGGCTGGGGACCCTCAGCCCTAGTCCAGCTGTGCTTTCCTGCTCCACTGTGCCAGCTCTGCAGTGAGGAAGGTACCTCTGCTTCCTTTTAAAGTCTGCATTCAGATTTAGACAGAAGATTCATCAAATACCTGAAGCATATTACCCAGTTAGAAAAATGAGATAGCCCTCGGTTTAGGTTTGTTTTGGTTTGTTGTTTTTTTTTTGTTTGCTTGTTTTTTTTTTTTTCTGTCCAAATCGGGACATAATATATTATTTCACATAATTAAAGACTCCTAGATGCAGTTCTGTGGAGGTCTGGCATAACACCTTTGGTCTCAAGATAAGCTTGAGTTTATAATCAGTCTGTCCTGAAGTCACATGGCTTTCACATGTTTTTAAAATTTATGTTAAAAATCTTTTGAAAACATCAGTTATGCTCCATGGAACACTATTCACAGAAAAAAAAATCACTTATCTCTTTGTAAATAAGTGTTGCCAGTAAAGATAATTTACTAGCACGAAAGCTAAAATGAGATGTGGTTTGTCAGCTAAGTGTTCAGATGGGTGACGGAAAGAGCAAGAAATCTGCCAGCTGAAGCCAGCAAAGGATCACATATTACCTGCTATTTCTTAAAATAAATACCAATGTGATTTTAACAGAACCATTCGAAATAGGAGTGGAATTTAACACCATTAATATTACCCTGTATTTCATAAACTGATAAGGTGTAGCCTAGAAGAAAGCAGGTATTGCAGCTGAAGTTTTCAGTACAACTTCAAGATGTAGATAACCAAAGAATATTGAAATCCTAAATACTTTAAATTTATCACCTYAAGTGTCTTTGAAAATGATGGTCTAAGACCATTTCTTTTTGATTATAATTTCATGTAGGTGACTTTTTTTCTTCCCACAAAACAGTTAGCAGATAACAAAGGTGGCTTGTGTAGTCATTTGTATGAAATGCAATGAGTGCACTGCAGATCTATCATCACCATGACATTAATTAAGGCCTGAAGACTTTGGCCTGTCACTGAATTCCTCCCTCTCATGAATTTACAGAATAAAGCACCCTAGAACTCTGACCTAAAAKGCAGGAATACCTGGATTATTTTCTGTGGGCTTTTTCTATTTTGTTATTTTAGTTTACAAAGTCATTATCAGAATATCATATACATTTAAAATAAATTACCACTAACAATTTATTTATAATGTGGTCTGAATGTGTGTGGTGTGTGCCTCGTTGCAGTGTGTTCTCTTAACTGTGTTCAGAATACATGTACAGACAGACAGAGTAAGTGCATATACAAATATATTTGCAAATGAACAGTTTTTGTGARATCCAACACTCCTGTGAGCAGGACTCAGGACTGCATTCAGTGGCTACACTCAAATCTATCCAAGTTTGCTGCTTGTAATCATAAACAAGGAAAAAAAAAACTGAGGAGGCAGGTTGGATTGGATTTTTTCTGCCTTAAATTTCATGTATGAAAGCAGGTGGGAAATACTTGTGTGGCAGATGATGWACCAAACCTCTGGTATTCCTAGAGAGAACACTGTAGGCAGAGCTGGAGACCAGAAGTTTTGAGGAGAATGTCTTTATATTCAGCTACAGATCTAGAACACTCTTTTTTCTGGGACCACTAAGAAATTGTGCATCTGAATACTGAACTTCTCCTGAATTGGTCTGAATATAGGACCAATACCTTGGCAGCAGCACTTGTAAAACTCAAAATATCACAAAGTGATTAATGGGTGATGTTATAACATGGACATGTTAGCGTATATTAAAGGTAATTTTTCATTTTTGTTGGATTGATTTTCTTGKAAGTCCTTCAAAATATTTAAAAATTAATTACCAGCACCTCTTTTCACATGGTAAAATGCTGCTTTTCTTTTTGCTAAACACTTAAAGAGATAGTGATTTGTTGTTAGGGCTAGATGTTGTAAAGTCTTGTTTTAATTAAAAATATTTATTCCCTCCTGTGTAAAGATCTTCACAGGTTTACCAGTCTGCTAGATTTAGTTTAATATGGCCAAGGAGGGCTATGTCACTGATGGAAGGACTCTTGCTCTAGAGTTTATTCCAGTGTAATTAAATCAATAACAGAAGATCCTTTAAAATACRAATCTGACCAAGAAAAATKATATAGAAAATTAGCTGAGAACAGCTGCTTTTTAGAAGTAAATTTTCAACATAACTCAGAAGTGGAAATTTAACGTTATGAATGAATACACTATTCTCCATTCCACAATCCAAATGCAAAATCAGTGATTTATGTTGGGAAAAGAATGCAGATAAACTTGGATGAGAACTACAAGCCAGATCCATTTACAATTTTGGTGGTAAGAAGGCAGAGGATTTTTTTTTCTTCCATGGTGCTTGAAGCCTAAATCAAAATGACAATGCTCCTAAGGAAAATTAGGTTCTTGGAATTCAGGGGACCTGCTTCGTGTGAGCTGGAAACAAAATTCAGAGTTAAGAATGCTTTTTCAGAAGGATATAGGGCTAAGCATTTTTACTGCAGTTTCCCAGGCTGATTACTACTTTAGTCACAAATTCTAATCCATTTTATTTCACAATCTAGTTTAACTTGTGATTACTAGCATGYTTTATCTCCTGCCTACAAAGTTTTTCCACTCCTGTTCAGACAAAAATCTTCTTCAAAGCAAAGCCAGATATCCTAGGAGATATCTTCCTATAATTTTGGTTTTATTTTCCACCAGATCAGTACTTTCTGGGTTCACTACTATGTTTGTCTTGTGTCTGTAATTTTAAGATTTCAAAGATTGATATTTTTACTTATTTCCTTTTGTKCTGTTCTTGCAGTCTTCTGATCACAATCCATCAAAGGATACCAGTTCATCCTGATTTAAATTAATGAATTTGCACAGAGAATTTTTGCTCTCCATCTGTTTTAACATATAAGTGGCTTAGCCTCAGTTTTTGCTTTCAGTTTTCTTTAGCAGTCTAAATAGTCTTAGATGCAACTTCATGTATGACTAAAATTGCTTAATATACTTAACCAAAAATTTGCTATTTGTATTCACAACTTTACCTGATTATCTTTTAATTTGTTATAGCATAATAGGCCAAAGAATCCCATTCTATTAACAAAGCAAAGTAATGTAAAAGATAATAAATTACTTTATCTCATTATACATCATTTCAGGCTCACTGTTCTTGTAATTTCCCTATTACAGATCTCCAAAAAACTGTATGGAATTAAAAAAAATTACTGGGTGATTCAGCTAAGATTTTTTCACTAGAACTTAAACTAGGAAAAAAACACCTTACTTTTCTGCTATAATGTATGAGTCACATAAATACTTGCATTATGTGCAAAGTTTTCTAAAAGCAAAAATGCCTCTTCTAAGTTTTTTTCGTTTGTTATAAATAAAGATAATTCTAGGAATTCTAGAAACACTCCATTCCCTCTCCTCACAACAAGAAGTTTTCTTCTTGTTAAGATTAAGTAAATTTCATTGTTCAATCTATTTCAGTAGCTGAGGCTGCCTGGTTTCCCCTTATTTCAGTATAGGACTATTCCCTTAGGAAAGCATTCAGTGTGTGGATAGATGCCAGATTCTGGCCATTTTGGTTGAAAGTTCAGATAAAAACTCATTTCCATCCCTCAACTCCACCCCTCATGCTCTGCCATTTTATGCCTCTGGATGGTGAACTTTCAGTGATATAGTCTTTATCCTAGAAAATGCTTATTCTATTCCCCCAATATTACTTTAAAATGTAAATCCATTTACTCACCTTATTTGAAGTGAAATGAAGGGAAAAGCCTCTTTTCTACAGAGAATACTATTCCTTTCTGCCTTGTGATTTCTTTTTTAAGAAGAAAATCAAAGAGTAATGTGTTAGGGAAACTAATCCCAAGTGTATTGGAGATATAGACAGAACTTAACTTTTCACTGAGCAAAAGGGGTTTCTCTCTCCCAGCTCCTTGCTCTGCCCCACTTGGCAAAGTGTTGCTCTGAATTTGGTCAAAATGCTGGTCTCTTGTCTCAGTCGCGTGTGCATGAGATTTATTATTCAAAGAAAAAATAAAGTGGCTGTGGTTTCCAAATCAATTGTAAGAC
>JACDOX010000014.1:3329741-3369870 GCA_014549065.1 Cardinalis cardinalis
TTTCTTTTTCTTTCCCTTTTTTTTTCCAACTCTTTTCTCCCAAAGCAGTACAACTGTGCTTCTCCTACAGCCCTTTTAAGACTGGAGATTTATGCAGCCCCTCTTGGGAGCACTCCTCCCAGGCAAAGCTGTGACACTGCTGCTCTTGSTCTGTGTAAAGGGCAGTTCCCATGTTTGTGATCTTGGCGTGGGGGGATTTGCACTTTGCTCCTGCTTCTTCCAGTTTTGCTGTGGTGCTGAGGGAAGGTTTTTCAGGTGGTCAGTGCCTACCTACCATGTGGTGAGGCTCATGTTGTCCCTCTCTCTACTTGATGTTCTCAGGGAGAAAGGTGAGGTAGAAGAGCAAGGTTTCCTCCCCTGTTTTCTGGTAGGACAAGAAGTGTCAGTGGGAGAGAGTTTGTAAATGAGCAGGAGAGCTCTTTCCCTCACAACCCTCCATTAGTCCATAACTGAAACTTTACCTGAGGACTTCAAGGATTTTTTCTGTAATTTTCAGGAATGTTGTGTTAATGTCCACTTTATAGTGGAAGGAATGTTAAATTGGTTTTCTTTACATTTACATGGAATGCTCAGATGTGAGGTTTTTTTTATTTCCACTCTGTTTTGATTATATTTACTGAGTACTTTGCCCAACTTCTTAACCTCATTCGGGAAATCTCTGCAGCATTTTTAATGTTAACCTAAGATGTCTTATAGTGCTTTAAAATACAAAAGCATGTAGTTAAAATATATATATTTAAAAATGTATTCTCATTAAATCATGGTAGGTTGTCATAACTGCATTTTTACATTGCAACAGAAACAAATCCACACAGTGGCTGTAGCGAATATAGAAATATTTATTTTCTGTTGCTACTGAGAAATGCACACTTAAGTATCCTCTTTTAATGATTGTTCTCTCCGTCACTGATCTCTGTGCAATAACTGTATCAGTGAGATCCAGTAATGCTATATCTCAGGAACATGGAAGTTTCTAAACCCTTTATCAAGTTTTTCTTGAAGGAAACTGCACATAATGAAAAAGGAATGTCAGCAGAATGCAGGCAGAGTTCTACAAATGCCAAGGGCCATTCTGGTCTGTGTCAGGGGATGAATTTGTTCTCTGGAGAYATTTAGCCAAGTTCTTCTCATTTTCTCTTTTCTTCCTCGTGTTGGTTTTCTTCCCTCAATTTCTGTGCACAGTTCCTAAATTTATTGTCCCCAGCTCTCAAAGCTTTGCTGGTCTGCAATGTGCTGACATGGGCTAATGCAGGGTGAGGATAGTGCCATCTCCAGAGGGCTGGCCATCCCCAGTGACTGTCTTCATTACAGTCTTTGATCCCTATGGAGCTGCTTTAAGTTACTAACAGCTAGTCATGAAAAATGGTGCTGCTTTGTTTCCGTGCTTACATGCCTGAAATTGCGTCTTCTGAAAGTCAGACAGTGTTGCCTTGAAATGTATTCCCAATTTGTTTCTGAGTGTGTTGAGCTTTTCAGTCAGAAATGTGAAGAATCAGAGAACGATAATACAGCTACTAAAAAACTGCATCAGCAACTGGTTTGTAATTGTGGCTCTTGTTTCTGAAGAGTTTTTAAAGAGAAATTGCAGACCCAAAGTCACAGCTTGCTGAAGAACAGTAGATATAATCATTATTTTGTTCAAGTTGTTGACCTGAGTTAGGAACTTGATAGGTTGCGCCTCAGGTTGCACTTATGCAGAACAGCCATCACACAGGGGGTGGCACTTGAAAATTTATAATGTGCAATATAATTACAAAATTCTATAATTTCCTTGTGTGTATTCTCTCCTGCATCTACATCTTCCCCCTTTTTTGCTTTTTTTTTAGTCATGTGTGGTATAGACAGTCATGGTCTTTTAACAAAGAAAATTGTTACAGCCATGACCTGATGATGTGAAATTTTTCTCTAGTTGCCTGTCCTTTGTTATTCTTTTTCACTCTCTGAATTCAACACAGCAGTACTCTCTATTTACAGATATCRTCTCTAGCATGTTGCTGTTAGTTCTCTTCACTTCTTATATTACTCCAGCAGGTCTGGAGAAATTGCCAGTTTCCTTTGACTTTCTTTCTGGGATAAACATCTAAACACAACATTTCCTGACTATTTCTCACCATTATTATGAAATAAGATTAGATTCCTGTTTTTATCTTGGCAGCTAGCTTTAGATATCTGAGCCATTGCGTATAACTGAAAGTGAAGGCCTCAAGCTGTGTTCTCTTGGCTAGCAAAATACTTCACCAGCAGCAGGTTTATATAAATGTCTTAAAGTGGCTTGCTATCATTGGTGAAGTGACCTTTCATCTGAAATTACAGAGCCACATTCTCACTGAGCAGTGCTCATGTCATGACAACATATCTGTTTGTTGCAGTTGAGGACACAACCATTAAAAAAAMCCCAAAACAATTCATAGAGTTTTAAAAAATAATCTGTTACAGTCAAGGTAGATCAATGTAAATTYATAGAAGTCACATAATATGAAATGCTACAATAATTAAATTGAGTGAAAACAAATAATATTCTTCTGATCCATACTCTTAACATATATTAGAACAAAATCAGATTCTCTCTTCTTTGAAAATAAATTAATGCAGGAAATAAGAGCAAATTAGAGCAAAAATAGGAAAAACCAGGATGCGAACACACTAGGTCTAATTCAGTAATTCTTTACATGTTGTGTAATTGTAGACGCCCATATGTATATATGGAAATAAAATCTTTTCACATCAAGATGAGAAAGCCTTTGCATCAATCTTGCCTCCATAAATGACAGTGAAATGGAGAGAACAATGGCAGTGCCTTCAGGAATTCTGACGGCTTGTCAGGATGGCTCTGTGAAGGCAAGTCAGCATGGCAGGTCTCAGGCCAGATTTTACTTTATTGCTAACTAGTTTGAAAAAGGGTAAAATAGATTAAGAGGATAATAGAATCTTCTTTATTTACTGAAGGGAAGATAAATAGCTGTATGCTTTCAAAGCCATGTTTCAAGCTCAAGGTGCAAGTGGAAGTGCAGCAATAGGCTGTGAAGTCCCTTACCCATTGCTCAGGGTACAGCAGGTCGGAGTGGCTTCCCAAGGGGCCAGGTTTGCAAGTGGATAGGATGCACTGCCCTAGCCTGGGAGGACAGGATTGCTCTCCCTAGCTGAGAGAAGAAGAATGGGAGCAGCTGGGAGAGTCAGAGAGGTTCACAAGTGAGGTCCAGGGACACATCCCTGCTTCCCCCAAAGCCTTGTGACTGAGGAGTATGCAAGTCTCAGGGTAAGAGGGCTGTTGAATAAGATCTAGCACCAAGCTGGTGCCATGGTGTCTGTGCTGAGGGGTCTTTAGGGCTTGGAGAAGCAGCCCAATGGGAGTGGTATTCTTGTTTCATAGGCATGTGGATAGCTGAGGTTGTGGCTGGAGAAGATCACACAGAATTTTGCAGTGGGGTGCAAAGAAAGCAGATCTCAGAAGGTSTTTGTTTACTTTGATTAGTTTGGTTCAAGGAGCAGAGAAAGAGCTGCTGATCTTAGTCCATGTTGAACCACCAACCTGTGGAAGTACAGGAGAACCATTTTTCTCTAATCACGTGTGGTATAGACTGCCATGGTCCTTTAACAAAGAAAATTGTTATAGCCATGACCAGCTTTCATGGGAAATGCAAGGACATTGGCCTCTGTGACCTCCTTGCTCTGAAATACAGCCAATTCCAGTGTAAGGCCCGTGGGGTGGGAAGGTCTAGAGCCTCAGGGCAGGGTTGATTCAAAGGTGTAGAACAGAGGGGTTTACTTGTATTAAGAACTGATAAATATTTGGGTAATGCTGTATACTAGAAACATAGGCTTTACTTTAACCTAAGCTAGTGGCACTGGAAGATAAAATAATTATAGAGGATTGTCTGCACTAGAAGCAAGAAAAAGCTGACAGGCATYCAGGAACATTTGGTTCAGTCCTATGCAAAGAGAGTGTGGCTAATGTCCAATGCACCTCCAGAAAGGTCAGGAGGGAGGTAAATAGTGAACTGTGATGAAAGGACAATGGTAAGCAGTCTGCTTAGAGTGCCAGTTCAATAGCATTTGCAATACTGAGCAAGACAAAAAATTACAGATGCTTTTGCAGCAATAGTAGAAATCTAAAAATGATAGAAAGATTAGAATGGTTGGCCCCAGTAGCAAATCTGGGTGAAAAGACATCACAGAGACTGTTGAAGGGAGGTAAACAAGATTATTATGGTGCTAGGACATCAATTTCATAAAAAGTAAAGAGGGGATAAGAGGGTGTGAGAGAGGCGCAATACAGGCGGTATAATGCTAAGTTCAAATTTAATATTGTGGGAAGTTCAAGTATAATATTGTGGGAAAAGAAGAGAACTGAGGAATCTGTTGGTGAAATCCAGCACGTTGATAGCAAAAACAGCATTTTCTTCAGCAAAACTGAGGAAGCTGCAGTTAARATAGATAGTAGTATAGTACTAAATAATAGTAGATTTTAATTGTCTAGATATAGTTCAGTGCATCATACAGACATGATGAAAAATGTTTTATAATGTAATATAAAGTTCCTTCCTACATTAGCCTGTTTCAGAACCAGAGGAAAAAAAAAGGAACCCAGACATTACAGTAAGGGCACAGGATCTCACTCAAGAGTTACTAGTGGRTGAGCCACTCTGTAACTGATCATGGTATAGTTGAAGTTAATTTTGTATCATGAGAGAAAAGAACAAATCCTGCAGATACCCAGTTTCAAGAAAGAGCACTAAATAAAAAAAGACATTAAAAAATAAAACAAAATGAACAATTCAACCAGCCAACAAAAATGTCCTGTAAGGAATAGTTCTACAAGCAGGAGCCTGGAGTATGTATTGCAAACTGTGCACTGCAGTTCCAGGAGAAAATGAAGTCATCAAATGCAATCTCTTCAAGGCTCAGGGGAAAAGCTATCATAGAGAATTATGGGAAATGGAAGAAGTTATTATCTTAGGGAAAAAAATGGCAGTTAAAAAATGGGAGGTGTGCACAAAGGAGAAGAAAGAAAAGTCCACAATACATGACACATAAAAAAGATTAAGAGGAATAAGAGAATTTGAAGAGTATCCTAAAAAAATTGTAGTCCATTGTAGCAGAGAAGTGGTGTTTAAGCAATCCCACCTTTAAAGACAGGTGTGGATGGGCAGGTCCTGGGGCCTACAATCTAGTGAATCTGCTCTCCCCCCCATAACAATGCCACTGAGTCTGTGACGAGTAAAAAGTCCCTGAGCATACTAAGAAGGTGATTTTTTGGGAAGGTTCAAGTAAGGGTTATTCCTGCTTCACTGGTGGAGTTTTCACCATTCTGGTTTACCAGATGTGTCAGTAAATGTGTGGACAAAGGAGCTAAAGTGGTTTGAATGCATTTACTTTCTAAATCCTTTTGACAGCTTTTTTTAACCAAAGACTCCTGAGGGAATAAAACTTCTTTAAAGTTGAATAAAAAGTCCTTTTGTGGATTGAAAGATGGTTAGAAAGGAAACTGGAAGGGTTTAATAGTCACTTTTGAAGAGGTCAAGAGTTGGTAGAGGGGTCAAAAGTTAATCTGTATTCAGACCAGTTTGGTTCAAGGTCTTCATCAGAAAGATGATGGAATCTTGAAGCATCTGGAAAAGGTAGTGAATTTTGAAATTTCCAATTTCACAGATAGTAAGTTATTTTGGGAAATCAAATACCATGCTGCTGGTCAGGATCTTCAATAGAACCTCAGCAAGTAAATAGGAAAAAATTCAACAGATTAGCCTGAGAGTAGATAACTTTAAGGTAGAAAAATGAATCCAAATCATGTTTACATGATGCTGTACTCAGAAATGAGAGGTACAACTCAGAGGAGTGATTTAATTTATTGTCATCAGTTGAGTGAACTTATCTGTATGACAAGAAGTGGCATCATCAGGAACAGTACTGAGTAAAAACAAACCAGTATTGTAGCAAAACAAAAAGTATTCTTTTACTATTTGAAACACAGATATGCCCATATCTTGAGTATTGTGTGCATGTGTGGTTTCTGCATCTCAGAAAAGTCAGTGGAGTTTGAGAAAGTACAGAGAAGAGCAATTAAAATGAGTAAGGGGGTAAAGCCATTGCATTACAAGGAGACACTAAGGAGTCTGTGAATGACTTGTCTCCTTTCAAGAGAAGACAACAGAGTTTGACAAAGGTTTTCAATATCTACAAGATGATGATTAAGGTATATGTGAACTGTTATTCACCAATCCCACTCTACCAGCTGATTGAGCAGTAAGTGAGGTCAACAGAAGATGAGTTTAAACCAGACAATTAAGAGGATTTTTTTACACAGTGGATACAGGGCTTCTTCAAAGTTTGGGACAAGAGGTTAGGAAGAAAAACAGTATCATCAGAATCATAAAGAATCACAGGGAAAATTGTGGAAATCCAATGTGGGAGAAACAGATACCAAACAGAATAGTCAGGGACATGCTGTCTAAATCTCACACAGAGATTTTGGATGCTTTGTGTCACCAAAAGGAAGGGACTACTGCTACTCACAATTCGTCTCCAAAATAGCATCTCCTATTGCTTCTGTTAGAAATAGATTACTGTCCTTAATTGGCTAGTGCTATGTGTCAGTATGGCATTTTTTTTTGTAAATGTATCACATTTTCATATGAAGTTTCTTTCAAAAAATATTCTTGATCTTTAAATTTTTTCTTTCTCTTATTTTCAATAACTGATTCAAACTTCACTAACAGAACCTGAACCAAGAATAGAGATATATTTCCACATAATAAATAATATATCAAATAAGAGCTGGAATTTAGAGGGAGGGAGAGAAGGAAGGAAGGAAGGAAGGAAGGAAGGAAGGAAGGAAGGAAGGAAGGAAGGAAGGAAGGAAGGAAGGAAGGAAGGAAGGAAGGAAGGAANAAGGAAGGAAGGAAGGAAGGAAGGAAGGAAGGAAGGAAGGAAGGAAGGAAGGAAGGAAGGAGAGAAGGAAGGAAGGAGGGAAGGAAGGAAGGAAGGAAAGATCTTCCTACCTATTTTGGAAGATTTAGTCAAGTTTTGCTCTTATTTGATCGTGCTGTAAATATTGTGCTGTTTAACACAGTATTTTCAATAGGCTCAGTAAAATGGTACCAAGACTACCTCTAAYTTAATGACTGTCCTACACACATTTCCATTCCTCTGCACATTGTGACAGCCTGTGTCTTTGTGTTTGGCCAGCGTGGGTAGGTTTTGGCATTTCCTCATTCAGTTGCCAGATTGATAATAGAAAAATCAAAAAATGCAAGTAAACTCTCCACTAGCAAGTCCAAGTATATTTTGAGATAGGCTTAAAAATTATTTCAAAACTAATGAGACAGTTAAAAAACTTGTGAGATTTTTAATGGAAGCAAGAAGAATTGTTCTTATGTTTTTATATTGGGGGTGTTGAATCCAGTCAAGTTAGGTCTTTACACTTTTCCATAATCCTTGCAGCATTGTACACTTCATTTTTAAGGAAAATGAAGCTTCTCACTGCTCCAGGAAGTGGGGCTATGAAGATGTCAAAACCCTAGGGATATGGTAGCAAAGGCAGCTTCTACATGCACCCCAAAGGAGTAAAAATTGTCCCAGGAGGACTGGCTTCCAGCCAGCCAGTGAGGAGCTCTAAGTTTTTAAATATGATTAGCTCTGTCAACAACCTATCCATAGACCGGCAGTGTAGCAGAAGGAACAGGGGCTGCACAGCCTGAATTTCTAGTTAGCCCTTTTCAGAGGATAACGTGTTAATACTTCATGCTTTAAGGCAAACCCGCACAGACTCCTCACAGCCTGTGCATAATCACATATGCAAACCTTTAAGCTCTCAGCTGTATTTTTTGTTTCCTTATATGCACACATATGCTCCGTTCCCATGCTTTATTCTGCTTCTGTGCACAGATTTTTTACATCTTATTAGTGATTTGGAATCATCTGTAGGCAAAAAAGCAGGAAATAAGTTTTGAAATAGGGCAGACTGGTATGACCTTCAGCAGCACAGGTACAATTACCACCTTTCACAAATATATTAGCAAATGAAATGTTGCAACTTTCTTTTCACCTCACTGATTTCACAGGGATGCCAATGAAGTAACTCATGACTTAATAGAGAACAATCATGACTTTTACTTATTCTTCTACTGGCACCAAACCCCAGAATAGGATTTAAACAAAGAAAGCCTTATTTCTTAGAGCAACTCCATTCCACTCCTCCAGACATGTTTACACACGCATAAAATCTCCCTAGGGAATTATTTACTACCTTTTTCGCTTTTAATCACACAATCTGCAGATTAAAGGGAAGAATGTTGTCCGGAAGCGTACCTTATTATTCCATGGTGACTGAGCACCATTCCTGTGAAACCTGAAGTTCCCAGGACAAATTAAAATGAATAGTGTTTGCTCCTATCAGTGGGTTCAGGAAGACAAATCAGTATCTAGTGTTTGGGAAAAATGCTTTCAGAAATCATTGGAAGAAATTAAATTGCTTAATATCTGCATAAATTTTCATTCAAATGATAAAAATAAAAATTCCAAGGTGTGTTTTTCTTTATTTTCTGATGCTTGGACATTAAGGGACTGTCAACACTGTGAAATACCTAAAGTGTGAGGAGAATAACAGTTTTTGTCTTCACACCCTGTAAGGGAGAAGTTGGAGTTACACTTGATTTTTTATTTAAATATTCTTTAAATACAGAT
Source organism: Cardinalis cardinalis (assembly GCA_014549065.1). Lineage (NCBI taxonomy): Eukaryota > Metazoa > Chordata > Aves > Passeriformes > Cardinalidae > Cardinalis > Cardinalis cardinalis. Next base: position 3,338,424 of record JACDOX010000014.1, read on the forward strand.
TTCACATATTGCCACTCGGTAGGTACAATCTACAGACTGGACTAACAGATGCTGAGTCTTAAAAGTCCTGTTGAAGTCATTGATATTTACATATACTCAAGAATTCAACCTCATGCTTTGGATATATCCACTTTTCTTTCAGGGCTGATTGTTGTGAATAGCAGATAAACTCTTATTTTGTATAACATTACCTCAGTGTTACACTTTCCTCAATCACATTTTGAAAATGAATTCTATTTTTCAGAAGTACTGTCTTGAGAGAATATATAAAATAGGGGGAGAAAGGGGAAGATAGAAGCATATTTTAGCATGATTCAGCTAACTTGTAAATAAAATGAGAGACATTTATAAATAAAAAAGAATTTATTATYTTTTTCAGTTACTATCACATAAGATGGCTTCCATTCTGGGCTACATTCCTGGAAATCTCATAACTGAAATACCATAAAAAGTGAAAGCAAAGCTGAGTATATCTATATAAAGGAATCACATTTGTCTTTAGGGAAACCCAAGATGTGTATGCAAAATGGGTATTATTGCCCAGCCCAGTGTTTGACAGAGGAGGAGACAAAACAGATGGACTTGAGGATGGAAGAACTCAATCAAGATAAGAATTCTGTCATAATGCAAGCATCAGTGACAGGGTCAAGAGGCAGGATAGTGTTCAAAATCAGGTTGGGTGGAGCTTTGAACAACCTAATCTAGTGGAAGATGTTCCTGCTGACAGCTGGGGGTTTGGAACTGTAGGTATTTATAGGTCCCTTTCAACCCAAACCATTCTGTACTATTCTGTGATATTTCAAGTCACATGCCACAACTATCCATTTAAAAATGGTGAGGGAACAATAGAAGCAGAAGTCACAGCAGTCACAGCAGTCAGCATGAGAAAAATGACTGGAGAAATAGTGTAAAATGTCACAGAAAAATACATATGAAAATATTCCTGTTAGAAAATTTTCATCACAAGCCAGTAAGATTGTGTTACATGAGCATCAGTCATACTATGATCTGTGGGTTTTATACTGTGGGTTATATACTGTGGGTTATATACTGTGGATAGTATAACCTGTTACTGATTTTACGAGAAAAGAAATCAAATAGATCTGAAAAATTGTGACAGATTCTGAAATTAACTTTCTAACTAAGGATCATAAATTTATCCTAAATATTATAATACCTGCATTGGTCACATTCTTATTTTGATAATTCAGTGAGGACTAAAGTTTACACGTACATTTGTAAGAACAATCACACGCTTTCAAAATACCAGCTAGGCAAATATTTTATTTCATGTTTATCTTTTTACTCTAGTTTAGATAGAATGACATGTAAAAATCACAGAATCCATTAGGTTGGAAAAGACCTCTGAGATCATCAAGTCCAACCTGTGACTGAGCAGGACCTCGTCAACCAGACCATGGCACTGAGTGCCAGGTCCAGTCTTTCCTTAAAAACCTTCAGAAATGATGACTCCACCACTGCCCTGGGCAGCCCATTCCAATATCTGATCACCTAAGCCTCCCATGGTACAGCTTAACTCTACGTCCTCTTGTCCTGACACTGGTTGCCTGGGACAACAGGTCATGTCCCCCTGGCTGCAATCTTCTTACAGGAAGTTTTAGAGACAGCAATAAGATCACCTCTGAGTCCCCTTGTCTTCTTCATCATCTCCTATTATCATGTGTACAGAGAAACAAAATTCCACTTCTAACAACGTGTCCTGAAAAAATTACAACTCAGTTAAAAGAAGTAACCAGAGGCAATAGCCAGGAATTTGTAATGGCATTCACAAAAGGATCCTACTGGTCTTTCTGCTCCCTCTAGAAGTTCCTCTGAATATGTAAATGATTGTCCTCTTAGATCTGTGTATGCAGAAGTTATGCCCATGGAGTTGCACATCTGTAAGTGAGCAGAGGCACAAGAAGCCCAGCTGACTTTATGAATAGCTAGATTTACATGAAATAAAAATCTCCAGTCCATAGAGAAACTGCAGCATCTCAGCACTCATTGTCATAGCAGATTAACATAATCAAAAGATCATAGTACTTTTGGTTGAAAACTCTTCTGAAAAATCTAACAATTAGTGTCCCAGTACTAGGAGCTGCAAGTTGAAAACTTGAAAATCTGGCCCCTGTTTTGATACTTTGATGAGAGCAAGAGTTTTGGAAAAATCTGGACTATGCTGTCATTCTGAATACTAAAAATACAACTTCATACATGCAACTCACATCACTTCTGTATTTAACTGTACCCAACACAGCAATGCCACCATATGGTGTAGTCCTCTTAGCTATATCAGTATTTAATTGACAGCACCAATGGGAGCCCATGGAAATACAGTGACTATGAGTCAGTATGTGGATAACAATGCCAGGTACAGACACCCTCAGAGGGAGAGCGGGAAATGCCTGAGGGAATTCATTAGCTTCTAACATCCTTTCCCGTTACTTTCAAGCCCCTAATTTCTGTCAGTAGGACTCACCAGAAGGTTCATGTCTCCTATCTTTTGAAAACTGCAGGATGAAATTTCCGCTCGCACAGCTTGGAATAAAACAGGCCATGTGCAGTAGAGCAGGCAAGAAATGTGTAAGACTAAATGTAGTTTGCACTCAGTTTTTTCTGCCCAGGCATCGTACCTCTTAGGGGAGAATACTATGCAGTGAGTATGAAAACTGTCATCTGTTGTGCTGGAATTCTCATCCAAGTACATGGGAAGTTTCTACCAAATTCTGGTTTGTTTTTTTTTTATTGGAACATTCATGAAACATATAGAATTTTTTTATCGACTTACAAGAAAAGAAAAACCCAAATCTCATACAGATTATTTTCCTTCTTATATATCTTACCATTTCTGAAAAAGGTTTGAGACCTGGAGTATTAAAACTTGTTTCACTCTGTTTCTTAAAAATCTGCTCTGACACTACTTGCTGTTCACAAAAGATCATAGAAATCATAGAATATACTGAGTTGGAAGGGACCCATCAATATCATGGAGTTCAACTCCTGGCCCTGCACAGGACCATCCCCGAGTCACACTATGTGCCTGAGTGTGCTGTCCAAAAGCTTCTTCAACTCTGCTAGGCAAGAAACCTTTTCCTGATATCCAACCTAAACCTGCCCTGACTCAGCTTCAGGCCATTTCTTCAAGTCCCGTCACTGATCACGAGAGTGAAGAGATCACTACCTGCCCTGGTTCCCCTCACAAGTTGTAGACCACAATGAGGTCTCCCCGCAGTCTCCTCCAGGCTGAGCAGACTGAGTGGCCTCAGCCACACCTCATACAGCCTCCCCTCCAGACCCTTCACCATCTCCGTGGCCCTCCTCTGGACAATCTCTAACAGCTTTTTTTATACTGCGACACCCCAAAGTGCACACAGGATTCAAGGTGAGGCCACACAATTGTGGAGCAGAGCAGGACAATCCCTTCCCTTCCCTTGCCTGGCTGCTGACTCTGTGCTGATGCACCCCAGGACAGGGCTGGTCCTCCTGGCTGCCAAAGTGTTGCTGGCTCACGTTCAGCTTTCCAGGTCCATTCCATGGTGCTGCACTCCAGCCTGTTGCCATTAATATATTGGAAAAAAGAAATGTCTTTTATTGTCCCCCATGGTTTTTTCCAACTTCAACTCCTGTTGAGCTTTGGGCACCTGAATTTTCTCCCTACAGTGATAAGCAACATTTCTCTATTCTTCCCATGTCCCCTGACCATACTTCTGCTGGGAATACACCTTTCTTTTATTTCCTGATTTCCAAGAGAGGATCCCTATTCAGCCAAGCCAGCCTTCTGCCTTGCCTCCTTGACTTGCAACATCTGGGACTTGCCTGTTTCTGTGTCCTAAGGAGGTTATGATTAAAAAGTGATCAGCAGTGATGGACCCCAGCACCTGCAAAAACATTTTCCCCATGGTCTTGATTTACTAATTCCCCAAGCAGATTAAAGTCAGCTCTCCTCATGACCAGAGCTGAAGTTTTCCTGTCACTTTTCCTCCTATCAACAGACTTTCAACTCAATCACTTTGTGGTCATTGTGGCTGCTGTGGCCACCAATCTGCACTCATGAGGTCCTCTCTTGTGACAAGCAGTAGATCAAGGAGGGCTTTTTTTCTGAGTTGTCTCCCTTAGGACCTGTTCCATAAAGTTGCCATCCAGGATTTTTGAGAGTCTTCTGGCCCAGGTTGCAACACCTCGGTGATGTTTCCAGTTATTTCTGTGAAGTTGAAGTTGCCTAGAAGGACAAGGGCACTTGACTTGGAAGCACCCCTTAGTTCCTCAGAGAATAATTCACTGGTGTCATTGTCCAGGCTGGGATGTCTGTGATTGACTCCCACAGTGACATCCCTTGATTCCTATCCAGAGGCTCTCAACTGTGCCATTGCCAGCTGTGGGCTCCATATGTTCTAGCCCTTCTATTACACACAGTGCCACCCCCCAGCCTCTTCTGCCCTACCTGTTCCTCCTGAAGAGCTTGTAACCACCCTACAGGGCACTCCAGCCAGAGGACTTCTCTCACCACGTTTCACTTATGCCAGTGTGGACCTTTGACCACCTCATCATATGTCTGTACTTCTAGTTCCAGGGCCTCATATATCTTGTAGAAGGTGCCAGTACTGTCTGTTAAATTTTCAGAATTAGGAGAATCCTTTCTCCTGGTATGTGAAGTGACCTGCTTCCTGTCTTCATCTTCAGCAGACCCTTGACTAACTACCTCTCAGGATTCTGAGTCCACCTGCTTCTCCACTACAGTGAAGGTTTGAGACTCCTAAGTGTCTTGAGCCTGTAGCTTCTCTGAAAATAATCCATCTCTTGCTCATTCACTCAAATACAATGTAGCTCATTCACTTCCTCCTGTAGCTCCCTCCCCAGGCGATGCAGGCAACAGAACCTGTCAGGTTCTCCACCAGGGCTCACCTGCAATAGAACTCTGTCAGCCCAGCCTCAAGGAGAGGCTTCAGTCACTCCTGGAGCCTGTGTCCTGGGCAGGTCCATCTGCTGTCAGCAGGTCTGTCTGTCTGGAAGCCTCTGACACAGCTGCCTCTGTGATTCCAGAGCTGAGGGAAGGAGCTCTACAGCGTGTCAGTGCCACAACTGAAGAAGCTTTCACTGGTACACTAATAAGGCTGAAGGGGTCTTTTTGTGCTCTTCTTCACCAGATACTGAGTTGGATTATCAGTCTGTTGGCTCCTCCTGGGTGGTTGTAGAGGTGCCCTCCCTGCTTGCCTCACCTGCCTGAACTGCCATGCAAACTACCTTGCCACACCTTCACTGCCAGGCCACACCCCTGCTTGTCCCACCCTGGATCATTCATGCTCCCTAGATCCATTTAAAATTTCCATCTGCTCCTGGAAATGACCCTTCATGCCTGATTGGCTGCCCAGGGCTTCCAGATCCAGGTGAGTCTCAGAGCTGCTGCTCAGGTGTCCCTGAGCTCAGGAGTGTCCCTGTCCAGCTCGGTCTAACCCTCACCCTTGGACTTGCCTCAGTCACCTATGCTGAGTCACCTTGCTCAGTCACCTATGCCCCCRCTGCTGCTGCTGCTCCAGCTGATCCAACAGATGAGGCCAATACCAGACACTAAAATTCTCTAAAGTTTTGGCATTTAAATAGAAGATTGAAACTGCATTAACTCCACTGGACAGCTCCACTTTGGGTATCCATTCTACCTTGTTTTCCTTCACATTTTCAAGTAGGTAATCTATTTTGCACAGTTCCTGTCAAGTGCCATGCACTTTCAGAATATTTCTGAAGAGTATGTACCCTTACAGTTTGCAGTATGCCTGGACATCCTTTGCACTGAAAGCTGATCTGTTAATGTACTGTAACCGCTATCATGGACTTCTTCCAGGGCACATTAATGTCAACAGAAGAGTCACAATAAATGCAGATCAAATCCTGTTTCCTTACTATTGCTGTATGTATGGACACAGGTAAATAATCCATTCTCACAAAAATCTCCTGAACTCTTCTGATAGGTGCCACATCACCTGTTTGTGCTGAGGGATACTTCAAATAGCATCTTAGTAGCACTGGCACAATGGATCTGCAGGTTATTTCTCACAGAGAAAAAGACACTATTTATATCCCTGGGCACTCAATTTTCATTCTAAAAACATACTGGGAGACCAAAGAGGGTTAAGTATAGATAAGTGAAACTTTTAATAGAAAAAGAATATGAAAATCTTTGGTTTCACATTTGCAAACTCTCCTTGATTTACCTGTTAACTTTATTTTTAACAGAGAGATCCAATGATGAAAATCATACTTTTAGCTTTTAATTACATACCACTCTAATCACATATCATGTGAAAAAGCTTTGTCATTTTCTTTTTTTGCAAATAACAAAAATACTATATCAGCTTAAAAAAATCATTGATTGATTTCATGTCTGTTTCTAGAAAGTTGTGCAAAATTAAGTTTTAAAAGGATTTCTTTCACACCTATTCCAGTATCATTAACTGAATATTTTTCAAAAATCTGCTTTATATATATAGCAAAGCCTTAAAAGTTTGTGTGGTTTTTGTTCCATGGCATTTACCAGCCACAGGAAGAAAAACATCAGCTATAGAAAAAAAGATGCTCTCATAGGCATTTAGTATTTATACATTTAATATAAAGAATCTAGAATTATTGCTCTGTGATTGGCTTCCCATAACAGTCAAAGCAAGTATCAGGTTACCCCTGTAATATTTATGACATTTTTTCTGGCACTAATTAATACAGACTAAAAGAAAACTAATCAGTACAATCTGACCCCTCTTAGTGTTTCTAAACTTCATCTTTAACCTTCCAAAGTTAATGGAAAGGTGCCTGTTGACTTCAGCAACTTGGAGGTTGAATCTTATTTGAATACTTATTCTGAACAGGCAAAAAGGGAAAGCATGGAGAAACAGTATTATTTTGTGCTACCTTTTAAAAACTCAAAAAAAATTTCACCTCTCTCTGAGTTAGCCACTAGTGTCAAGGAATAGACACAAGAGCAGAAGCACACTGAGTGCGCTCCAAGACAATTATTTAGCAGTAAAAAATAAGGTGCACCAAATGAAAACAGTATAAAAACCAAAGTGAGGTGTTACAGTTCATTAGTAAATGGTGTAATAAGGATTGCTGGGTCACATTTGGGCCATAACAGGTATCTTAATGTCTCTGGTAATGCCTGGATCTGTGAAGTGCTGTGACATTTGGCACTGCAGATTAGAATTCAGGCTTCATCACAGTATTTTGGTATTGTCAAAATCCCTCAAGAACAGAATGCATAATTTGCATTGGCTGTGGAAGAGGAGATGGTGCCTATTCTAGCATAGGGGGAAAGGCTATCTAGGGCTGATCCACTGCATAGCCTACAGGGGAAAAGCAAACTGACACAGCTTTCAGACAGATTTGAAAGAGGACAGTGTGTTTAAAGCCAAGGTGGGTCTTTAGGAGAATTTTTAGTCTTTTGAGCGTGAATTTCCTTACAAGAAATGAGAGAAAACCATTAAAGATGGAGGCTGAATCATTCAAGGTGCTCTAGAAGAGTTAGACATCTGGGTCTCAAACTTTCCTAGTGCTCTCAGAAATTTGAGTATATGAAGGGCACTTTTTTTTCCCAGATAGTCCTAACCCCCTATGGCAAGCTGGGGCCCTGAGAAGTCATAGTTCCTCCATCCTTTGGCTGCTTACAGAGTCTATTTTCTTTTATCTTTTCTATACTGAACTGGTGTTGATTGGAAACTAGAATCAGATATATTTGGGTTAAATTCTCAGAAAGATTCTTAATTTTATACCTTGCAGATGCTTGGCACATTTGTTATGAGGTAAGCTTAAGCTGTAAACACATTTCTGCCATAGTTCAACAACTTTGAAATATAGATTTTAATTTTAATATCTAGATTTTAATTTTAAAATAAAGTCTATTGACTTTCAACATATCAAGGATAAGTGTCTATGCACAAGAACTTTTAAAATGTTTTGGAGTTACCTTTGTTCATGGCAGCATGAACTATAAAAAACATGACAAAGGCATCAAGCTGATGTAAAGTCATTATCTATGAATAATGTAAAACAAATGTGTCAGATTTGTACTTCTGGGTGGCAAAGCTGGTGCACAGATGTGGTACTAAGGATAATGGAATTATTTTCCAAGGTTCAAGCTAACTTAATAAGTCCAAAAAAGAAAGATTACATGTTGATGATTGTGTATTGAAAGAGCTGCAAGGAAAATTTCAGTATTTACATCCAAGATGCTAAATTCTGGGCCAAGAGTGGTTTTAAGCAGAGCTCCAATTCAGTCTTTTTCAGAAGCAAGGATAAACACAGGATTGCTTGATGTATTCAAGCATGGAAAAATGCAAGGAGACTGAAGTTGCTTTGATAAAAATGCCCTGTGCCAATGTATTGGCCACACCTCTCAACAAAAGAAATATGTGTCTCAATAACAAAAGGCATGGCAGAAAGTTTTTGCTAGTTTTTGAAATTGTGAAAAACTGATTATTTCTTTTCACTTATCAATAATTTGATTAAGGTACATGAATTGTGCTTTGAAGTTCTATTTTTGCAGTGAATAGTGGTTGCTAGAAAGGTCTGACACAGACCACAGAACTGTGAAATAAAACTGGGTGGATCTAGACAGTCTGTGAATGAGAGCATTAAAATTCAAATGGCATTTTCCTGGGAGCAACAGAGGGTTCAGATAGAGTTTATTTTCTGAATGTCTAAGCTTCTTTAAGATGGCTTAACTGCTAATGTTGAAAGTGGTGACTGAAGGCGGTTAGGCTCAGCTGGTGTCACACAGCTATGTATAAAACAATTACTTAAAGCAATGCTTTAGTTTAGATGGTTGAACCCAATAATTTATATGGCAATATCCTCTGCATAATCACTATGGATAAGCAATTTTCAAGGTGCTATAAAAGTTGGCATGTGGCAGACATACACCATAACAATGTAGTACAGTCCTGTCTGAAGGCTGTGTGACTATCAAGACTATCTTGAACTGATTAATCAGTGGCTCTAGAAAAAGCCCATTTGGAGTGCCCATTTGGTAATTTCTCTATTTTGATGTATTTAACAGGTTAATGGTATAAGTCAGCAATCCAATTTGATTTTGAAGGTTTAAAAAATATTTGCCTACTTTTATTGCATATTAATATCTGATTAGTTTTGGGAAGACTTTATCCCCAATTTTTTATCTCCTAAGAGTTTACCAATATCATAAACCCAATGTTTATTCAACCTTCAGTCAGCACTGCCTTAGAGGATTATAAAGCTGAATAAACCAAGCTATTATGCCTTTCATTATTACAGCTTTGAACACAATGATCTTGTTCCTATTAAAAAAAAAAGGTAGACACTTCTTAGAAAAATTAAGTAGAGTTTGGATTAGGGATATAGTTTGCAGATAGTCCTAAATTATTGATATAAAATATTAAATTTATCTTCACGATCAAAAGAAGAAAATACAAAATTTATGGTTTAATGTCTGGAAAGAGGTCAACAAGCTTCAGTTATTTGAGAATAGCTTTTACAACTTCCTAAGCTAAATAAACTTGATTAACAGAATAAACAAAGACAGAGAGAGATGTGGCTGTAAACATCAAAAACAACTCTTGTTGCAAGGACTTACACTGCAGTCAGGGAGGAGCAGTGGGTCTGCTGCAAGTGATCCTGTAGTGCAGCATGGTGTTTGGTGCTTCCTGACACTGAGAGCTTAGTGTATGCTGGTCTTTAAATATAGAAATAGTGAACAGACTGAGAAGTCTGAAGAGGGTTGAAATTTTTCAACATGAGGTCAGGTACTTTCTATTTCTCCAGCTAGAATGATGGTAGACTTATGAAATTGTGCAACTAGTAGGACGTACTCTTTATCATGAACTAGCCATCCATTACACATTTAGGAAGGTAGATGATGTGTATAAAAAGGCATATATATAAAACTTGAGTGATTTTGTGACAGCACTGGAATTGAACTTAAGATTTATAGTTGCTAATGCAAAGCCCTCTTCTCCAAAGTTAAAAGGCACTCTTTTCATTGCCACACTGTTAACAGAGACATCAACCTCTAAATAAAATCTGCCTATCATTTTGGACGGGGAGTGTATGAAACTTAGTAGTTCAAGCTTATTCTTCATTCTAAGATCCATAAAACTTGAATTCCTAAGTACACTCTCACTTGCAAAAATGTTTTGGACCAGACCCAAAGAGCTTTCTTAGACGAATACTCCAGGATGACCTTTGACTGTGTGTTTAGTGTCTCAGAGTAAGTGTGGGTTTTCTTCAACACAAAACCACTTTTTTTGTGCAGTTTCCCAAGAAATTTTCTGCATTTTTTCACTTTTTTTATGGAAAAAATAGACTGCTTCACTTTGCTAACTTTTATGATAGAGCACTGAGGAGTTTAAACAATCTACACAGCTGAGGAAGTAATTATTAAAATACAAAAAGAAGAATAATGTGTTCCATAATATATCCTTATTATCATATGTTAAGTGTTCAAAAAGCCTAATATTTTCCTTGGAACATTGTTAGCATAATGTGCTTTGCAGCTGTGATGAGGTTCTTTAACTATCATATGTCCTGAAACCTTGAAAAAAATAACTTCTAAGCTGATTTTACAAACAGGAAGAGGAAGGAAGTAATAATTTTAACTGTATCTTTCATTTTTATATTGAAATGATGTTCTGCTGTACCTTAGATAACTGATCAGGACTAACCATTGCGCATTTCTTTTGTCTGGGATTTTTTGGGTTGGTTTTGGGGTTTTGTGTTTTGAGTTTTTTTGGTGGGTTTTATTTTTGTTTGTTTGTTTGGTGTGGTTGTTTTTTGGGGTTTGGTTGTTTTTTTTTTCTGGTTGGTTGGGATTTTTTATGCTTTTTTTCAGGAACAAAAAACCCAATCTTCTCATCCCTAAAAGTGTACAATAAATATAATGGAGTTAATCCTTTATGGTACCAATCACATGCTAGATAGCTGTTAATAGTGGATTTGTGCATATAAACTGTTTCCTAATCTTAACTTAGAAGAAGTATTTCTATCTTTTTTAAAACACAGGAATAAAAGTAAAAAGTGATCTTATTTAATGAAAAAGACTGGAAAACTATTTAATAATGATTTTTTTTTTACTGTAGAAAAAGAAGACTTCTAAAGATTAAAGAGGTCTAATATTCTTCAAGATTTCTGTAGCTGCTCTCCACTTTTTAATAGGAATACATGCACTATGTCAGTTAAAACAAAAGAGGAATTATTCAGAGAGGGAAGTCTCAGTTTGGAAACAAAGAGAGGTCAGGAAGCAGGAAAGGATCTGTCCTCCCTGCTGGGTGTGGTGGCACTGGGATGGTGCTCCCATGGTAGAGGCCCTCAGAGCTGGGGCAGCTCAGACAGAAACCTGTGTAGGTGGCTGTGGTGGCATCAGCCTGGCAGCAGGGACCCAGTGACTGAACCTGCTACAAAGACAAATAGATGCCAATGGCAGTGCCAGGAAGAAGATTATGTAGCTGGAACTGCACAAAGAGGAATTTTATCCTCTTTAGCATTAGCAGTCCTGGTTGCATCTATCTATGCACAGGCAACACGGCTGCTGTTGTCTTGGCCTGGCATTTCAGCAAAAGGGAGGGAGGGAGCAGAGGTTGCACATAAATTGCAGCCTCCATATTTCCTCTATATAAAATTTCTGGTTTTGACAAGACGGATGATCTTTTTAAACACAGTGTATGCTAGCGTCCAAATACACTATTTATTTCCTCAGCATCATATGGGATGCCTTGTGATATTTCCTTGAGAATAAATACAGACTGCAACCATCTGTGTCTGGACTCTTCTCCCATGTCTTCCCACAGTTATTTCTTCTGTGAGCTATTTTAGCTTTCCTTTTCTTTGTAGGTGCATGTGTATTAATAGACAAGCTATAAAGCTCCAGTTAGAAAAAAAAAAATGTCTTTTTAAAACATATTTAATCCAATTTGCTCTTAATCACAAGAAATTTTAATCCCCCTTTATGACAGCTGACACTTGAATGCTTATATTCTATCTGATGAATTGTAATTATTCACTTCCTTTCCACTGTGTAAAGACGTTATCACAGCATCTGCTATGCCTAAACACGCTGGATGACGTAATATTAGAGATAAGAAATAAAAATAAGGGAGCTATTTTCATAAAATCAATAATACAAACTCCTAACTTAATCTTTGATTTATTTAAGGGGGAATCTTTGCTAGACACCAGTTCCTGAAGACAGTTTTCACCAATTCCTATAAAAGTCGTCAACTTCTCAAGAAAGTTTTGCCCAATATTTCAGAGTATTCTGAAAAATACTTTGTGTTGACTGGTAAACATTTCCTGAGAAAAGCTATAAATTACATCATGGGTTTATTTTTGTTTTTCTGATGAAGTTTTAGGAAAGGTTGCTGCCAGATTGTAATGAGAAACATCGGGTTTATGGTTTCACCAGAATCTGCATTAGTCAATGGACCTTTCTGTCCCCAAAAAAGTGAATTATTAACTACTGGCTTAAAAATTTGCGAGCTAATTATGTAGCATGTCTTCCACCTAATTTCCTCAGTAATAACATTTCACACACAATTTTCTATTCTACACACAGAGAAACAATTGAAAAAACCTACATAATATAAAGAAACTGTGTCTCCTGTAGGCTGGAAATAAGGGAGGGATTGATATTTGTATTGATTGTTATTATCTTTATGATATCAAGCACAGAGGAGTCAGTAGATAGCAGTATACTTGTGAGGGCAAAATTAACAATCAAATATTCAAGACAGAAGGAAATGAAGGTTCAAATCTGGTTCTGGAATATCCTATTTTAAGTCAATGGAATTAAAATTTATTGACTTGAACCTGGTTGTAACAGGTTATAGAAATGTTGACTTTATCCCAGTAACCTTTTGGAATGGTTTTGAGTGACATAGTGTTAGGCTTTATTTTTTCACACTTTTGGTAGCTTGGGAAAAGGTGACAGTACTTGTGATGTGATTTGACCCAGATGAATCTTGAAGAATCTGCATAGAGGAATTTACCAGAAAAGTTAATGCCTTACAAAATAGGGCTGCAGTACTTTTTTTGTGTTAAAGGACCATTTTTACATACATATAATCTACAAATATAAGCAGTAATTGATATATAGTGAATGTAAGTTTTTTTGCTGTATTAATGTTCTCTTAAACAGGAGTAAGAGATTTTCTCCATCCAACATTTTTCTGTATACTAAATTCCTGCAGGGGAGCATCATTTATTGTGTGTTATGTTTGAACATGAATTGTTTGGACTTACTTGAGCAGGAAGTCTAGTAAGTAGTTTTGCAATATACACAGTGAAATATAACGCAGTAATCTTCACATTTGGAAAATTCTTTGTATGTACAAATGAGGCAGATGAACAAATTTAAAAGTATAATTTTTATGTAAACTGTATCATCAACAACCTTATTAGAAAATAAGCAGAAATAAATTTGATAGCTTTGATATTGTGCAATAAATTCTATATTTTGACATTACAAAATGATTGAATTGAGAGAAGAGCTTTTCAGAATTGCTTTTTATAAAAGGTATTAAAAATGTACTAAAGAAGGGAAAAATTACTGACACACAATTTTCTGTGGATAAATTCAGAAATAAAATCTAGCAGAATCTTGTATCACAAAACTATTTCATTCTAACCATCTTCCCATAATTGCCTCTTATATACTTATCCTTCCATCTTAAAGAGTTATTCCCACTACTTTTTTCCAGGAAGGCTTCATAATTGTCCTTTATATTTTGCACAATATAAGTGCTACAACCCTGAAGTAGCAATTTTACAGCTAACTTTTACTTTCTGTRTCTCTTCTGCTAGTTCATAAGTGTTATTAACATTTGATATTCTTTTTTTTCTTCTTTTTAAGAAAATCAAACCTTTATATGGGCTCACCTTGACTTAGTGATACTTATGACTTTGAATTTTGTTGTTCTTCATGTTTATGATGAGAGGGAAAAGGACACCTCTACACAGAACTATTGAATTTTAGTGTGAAGTTCTGGAGAGATGACTCTTTTTTGTTAAAAATAAGACTTACGGAAGCCCTTTTGTAAGAACATCTCAATTTTCCTCTTCCTTCTGTATGTTCAGATAACACATTAGTCAGCCTGAAAGGCTGTGTGTGGTCATCTTATCTGCTTGTTCATCAGCTGTCACTGAAGCAGCTCTGCACAGGTTGGGCATTTTGGGTGGACCAGGGGCTCTTCCTGTGCTTGGTGCACTGCTGGGGCACCCAGCTCATTGCTGCTGCTGATCCTGATGCTCTCAAYGTTTAAAGCAACCACTTTATCATGCCTCAGGCTACCTGTGGAAAAGGGTCATGGCCTCCTCTGTATCTGCACATTGTCTACTACTCTGTAATAATTTCAGCTAAACGCTATTTAGGAAATCAAGGCTACTGGGGTCTTCTGGTGAGAGAAAAGACTTTTGTACTTGTTTAKTAATTGTATCCACAGAGAAACTGAACAATGGTTATATCATGAAAAAATTCTATGCACTGTTGTATTTACAGACATTGTCTCTGAAAGGAAGGGGACCACTATCTAATATTTGTAATAGTTTGCATCCCTCCCTTACATTATTTTCCAGATCTAATTATAAATATAATTCAAGAGATTAGAAATTACAGCAGAAAAAATACTGAAGCCCTCAGAAGCTGCAAAAAAATCCCACCAATGCCTTTATTTGAGAACTGTGTTGTCGAGTATTGGCATATGTAAATATCTGCAAAATATCTTTTTGAATATTTTGTGTGCCAGTTTTATGTCCCAGGGATAGAAGATTTGGATGTATTTGCAAATATGGGCTAAATTATCATCTATACTTTTGTTTTAATGTGATTTTTTTTTCATAGTCTGGTGGTTAGAACATCCAACAGGAAGCTACAGATCTAAGTTAAAATCTACTTTTTTTTGTAATTTAGGACAGATATAAGATCTGAGTTGACTTCTCAGACAATTGTTATTGTAAAGCTTTGTGAGCTGACCACCTTCAGCTCCTCAGCTGATGTAAATTCTCACTGAATGAAATGCTTCTTGAGATAAAGTACCTAAATATGACCAATCAAGAGTCTGGCCATTCAGAGAAAGGGTGTGAAAATTTGGTTTAAAATCATTTTATGTTATATAAGTATTCGCTTACCTCAAACTGTGTCTAGCATAATTATTTGACCACTATCCTGTGACTCCTTAAACAGGGAGAAATGAAAGACAGGTCTTACCACATTTCTGCAGGACAATCCTCAAAAATAATACTTTCATGCCCCTCCAAGGTAAAACAGGTGACCCCTGGTACTTCTGAACCAWTTTTTTTGCAAAACAAAATGTTTTTGAAGTGAAGAAAATAGAGATTCTTTTTTTTTTTTTTATTCAGTGACTGACAACCACCTAACAAGCTCATAAATTTCCTAAATTCAAATGCAGAAAGGAAACAATTAATCTGAGTATACACTTCCAGATCTGGTATCCTAACATTTTATGCTAAATGCCATGTAAAAATTTTGTGCTGGTTGGAATTTTTGAGACCATTGACTAAAATTTTGATTAAAAAGAAGAAAGGTTTTACTGGACCAGAATCCYAAGTATGTGATAAAAAGACTCAAAATATCCCCCTTGGAGTGATGAGACTCAATTCCTGCTTCAATCAAATTCTGAAGTCCAAAGTAATCTATTGAAAATAAATGTCACTAACAGCTCAAATACYGAATTGTTAAATTTTCATGCAAGGTTTCCATGCTAGAATATTCTGCTCAGCTGAAGACATCTTAATTTCATAACTCTCTGCCTAAATTTATTGAGAGTGCATACCTGGCTTTCTTCTGCAGCTGTAACAATGTCTGCCTTGAGATCAACAAACAAAAAGGCCAAAAACTAACAGCAGCTTTTTCTTTGGACAGCACCAGACTGCTTTTACACATGGATAAATCTTGCCTYGGTGTGGTGGAGGTGCCTCTTTTAACAAACTGTATTGCTGACAGGAAAGAGAAAGATTTTACAGCCTGAAGCCAGAGGGAATTCTGCCTTTGACCAGAGTCAAGAGYGTATCAGAGCACAGGTTACATTCCCTCCCGTAAGGCTCTGTCAGATCTGAGGCACAGTCCTTGTTTGGGACTCTTTCTGTGCAATTCTTCTTTTGCTTTAACAAAATCAGAAAGATTTGACTCAGAATATCTTAAACAATAGCTCACTTAAGACTGGTTAGGCATGTGGGTTCACTTCCTGGCTTCCAGCTAAACTTTGTTTCAAAAATTGCATTACAAAYCAGTAATGGCATTATAGATCCAGTACATTTGTACAGTATCTTTGAGTAAATGGACACATATGTAAAGAATGATTACGTATTTGTGAACTGGAGAAGAGGTTGTGCTGCAGTTGAGATTAAAAAGGATATGACTCATAAAATCCTACCAGCCAGGGCTGTATTGTAAATTTCTGTGAAACCTGGTTATATTGTATAGTCCTAATCCACTCTATTGGGCACATACAGCCTAAATCACCAGCCTTCAATTTCTCAGCATAACAGATACAATAATTGGGAATTAGTATTTCTTTGAAACCCTTTTGAAGGAAAACATCTTTTAAACATCTTTTTGACTAGGTGAGCATATCCTTATATTTTCTTTCTTTCTTTCTTTCTTTCTTTCTTTCTTTCTTTCTTTCTTTCTTTCTTTCTTTCTTTCTTTCTTTCTTTCTTTCTTTCTTTCTTTCTTTNTTTCTTTCTTTCTTTCTTTCTTTCTTTCTTTCTTTCTTTCTTTCTTTCTTTCTTTCTTTCTTTCTTTCTTTCTTTCTTTCTTTCTTTCTTTCTTTTAGTATTTCTTTGTGAAATTCTATTGAGGAAAATCAGAAAACTCCCATTTTTTTGTGATCTTTGGTTCCCTTTCTGTGTTAATGTTGAAGAGACTTTGGCATGCAAAATTCTGCAAGCTGAAAATATGGCAAATACAATTGATGAAGCACTAATTTTCATGCATTTGTCAGCAATTCAATTTCATTTGTGCAGTGAAGAGCTTTTCAACACAGCTTTCTGGTAAAGGGTCGAGGGAAGGTAGTTCATTGTACTCATCAGAGAGCATATCTTTCATCCTGGGCTTTCAAAGTACTTCCTGAATTAAACTTTCTGACCATCTTTTGAGTTAGTTAAGTAGCAGGTAGGTGAACTGACCATTTTATTTCAGCACTTCTGTATGAAATGTGCCTAAAAGGGAGCTGATCCTGCAGAGAGGTAAATAGTGCTCTGTGGGATCCACGGAGCTTTGGGTCCTGCAGACAGGCAGGGCTTCTGAAGGCAGTGACTGCAGTCACAGCATTGCACATCATCTCCTGCAKTTCCAATGCCAGCATCAGGCTCCCAGTGCCTGCATCTGCTCACAAGGATGTTCTGCTGCTCCCTTTGTGCCTCACACACTTCATGTGCCTTACTTGTTCTTTGACTGTTTTTCTCTCACCTTAAAATGTAGGCAAGATTTCATTAAGTTTGTTTTAAGACATGAAKAATGTTATAATATCAAGTATTTTCCCCTGCAAATACATACATGTATATACAGAAATGTGCATATRTTGTCTGATTTGCTGTTTGCTGTGAATATCATTCAGTATCATATTTTAGAAAAATCTTTTGGCTTTTACTGGGGAAAGCATGCTGGGTTTTGCCAGATGTGTAGTTAGTCAGAGTAATTAAATCAGCTGGGTTTGCAGGTGGTATGTGGGAGAATATTTCTTGGTTTATTCTCAAGAAAAATGGATCTATAAAATTCAATCACATTTTCATGTTGAGGATTTAGCAAAAATTCAGGGCCACATAGTTGAATAAGAGGAGAAAAGAAATATTCATTTTTATCAAGACTGTAGAAATCTGTTTTTCTAATCAGATTTCTCACAGGAAAGTTTATTTTTTTATAGCTGCCACCTCCTTTTYAGATACTGCTCATCTCTGGAATTCCCCCACAGTTTTTCTCAAGGTCATTTTCCAGTGCTCAATCAGATGATTTTCTGCTGCTTCCCCCTCAGCATTGCACTTGTTTTCTTTCTGAGGTGTTAGGTTTTTATCATCAATCAGTGCTTTTAGTGAGTCACCTCCAACACCACATATGAAACCCTGTTATGGTAAAGGTTATAAGCCTTCAATCTTTTAGGTCCTATAAGGGAGTCTGCTTATTTTTTTCTTTTTTTGGTTTTGGGCAAGTGTAAGTCCAAATAATAGCCCAAGAATAATGCTTCAGAAAAACATTACAAAAAATATAAGTGCAGCCTAAATTATAATACTTGAAATAGTTATGGTAATGTAAAATGTGACATATATCATGAAGTAAGTAATATAGGGTGTTAGGATAAACATCTTCTGTATCCTTTTTTACAATAACTTGTGATGGTAATGATGAAGTAATGCAGTCAGATGAAGCTTTACCTGCTAAAACCTTTAACCCAAGCAGTACATGTACATATATTTCCTGTCCAGATTTTCACACAGAAAAGCTCTGGTAAGAATTATTCACGTGGCAGAAAGGGGAAGAGTACAAATGACAYGTCAGTTGCAATTTCAATGTTCATTGCAATCCCTGGAACATCCCTGGCATAAAGCAAAATCAGACAAGTGGACCAGATGTCAGGAATGTTAATGTGTGTCTTTAAGGTCRAATTTCATTTTCATTCTTTTGAAAAGAACTGGGTTTGGTTTCTGGGATTTTAGGAGGGAATAAAGAGATTTTCATTACCCAATAACAACCAGTGTGCATGTGAGAAGCATACTTAAAGGAATTCTCAGTATAGTATCACAGCTGCTGTAGCTGCCTCTACTCAGTTCCCTCTGTAACAGTCAATCACTATAAACCTTTTAAGAGTAAAAACCAGATCAATTTTTCAGTAGCTTCATTCATGTTTACAAAGCATGAAGCTAGTTAATATCAACCACTCCTATTTCCAAATTTTCTAAAGTGAGAAGGTTTTAGAAAGATTTTGTATACAACAGTTCTCTGTTCAAAAGCTGTGTAGGATTCGTTTGTCAATTTACAGTGGTGCAATATTTTAAAATTCATAGAGAATTTAAAATAYGTCTTGCCAAACAAGGAATGATTCCTTTTGTTAAACATACATGTTAGATTAAATGCCTCTCTTCATACACTGCTTATTACATTAGACAGAATTCATTCTGTTGTAAGAACAGACGGCTTGGTTTGATGGAATGTGCTTCATTCAAGGGAGAGAATTGAATAGTTTGACAAAATGCATTTTGTGGATGGATTAGGCACAGGAGAGTGAATTGTGACGTGTTGTCTAAGGAAAACACCGAAGAATTGATTTTAAAATGTTGAGTATGGAATGGATTGGAGTAGTTTAGAACATGCACATTATTGATCAATCAGATTGAGAGGCCTGACAAAAAGTAAAAAGTGCCCACAGAACTCATTCTCTCAATGGGGATATTTTTCATCTACCTGCATCCTCAACAAATTGTATTTTCTTGTATACTTCATGTGCACTTATCAGCACAATRCCACTTTCTCCCAATTTCTTTCACCTCTTACAATAAAAATGGTTTGGTGAAATTCCTTGCTGTGAAAGATTTCACAGGCAGTGCACAGCTCAGCTGCTCCTGTTTGGTATGTGCTTTTCTGGCCTAGAGAAGGATCACAGGGAGAATTTGGGCAGCTGGGCATTTGGCTACAAATCCATCTGCAGCAGATTCATCCTTCTAATTGAGTGAGTAATGTACAGGTAGAAACCCATCAAGGTCAGTGTTTGTGTTCAAATGCCTGACAAAGGGGAGCAGTGAAAGTCCTGTCCCTGAAACACCTGATATTAATTGGACACAGTAATGGTGTTCAGGAAATCCCAGTCACCGAGAAAAGAGGAAAGTTAGCTAGAGCATAATGAGAGCCCTTGGAGGCTGAGGMACAGCTCCCACCCACAGAGCTGTGTTTGCTGCTGCTCAGGATAAATTCCCAGCACATGCCTGCRTCAGGCTGGCCCTTTCCTCTCTGGGAAATGGCAGTCTAGCAGCTCAGGTCTTTAACATTTAGCTGTAGGAAAATTTGGTTCACATGCACAGCATATGTACCTGCTTTATGAGCACCCTTAAGGAGCTTTGCTCTTCTCTAGAGAAACACTAGTCATGTTTGACTTCTGCAAGTGTTGGGGAAGTGACTATAACAAAAGCATAAAAAGGGCACGGATGCAGCCAGTAATCCAGAAAACCATACAAAGAGCTTCCAAAGGCTGAATTGGTTGTGACTGCAAAATTTAGGAACACCTAATATAAATGAAAAATAATTTCCTTTTTTTTAACCTTTACTCCTTTTGTAAATACTTTTAGAAGTCAAATCCCAGCACTCTTACTCAGTAAAATCCAATGTCATTAAGTGATACGCAGAAAATTACTTTTCCCAGTTTAAACAAATGAACACAATTGAACCATATTCTCATGTTGCATTTTACAGTGGGCCCAGTTTAGGTGAGTTCAGTAACTTCCAGATGGGATATGTTCCAGGTTGACATAGTAGCACTGTCTGGGATCTGAAGTCAGACATGACTAGATCCTTGCAGACCCACTTGAATAGTATCTATGAACCTGTTGAAATTTTAATTTGAGAAAAGTACGATGTTGGCATATGAAGAAGCTTTTTGATTTTTTTCCCCTCTATTTCAAAATTGTTATCACGACTGTTTTGTATCAAATGCTCTCATAAGAGTTCATAATGCTGCATAATAGGGGTAGGTTGAAGTGTTTATGAATTGTTAATGAATAATGTTAACTGACCAAAGTTAATAAAGATTCATTAAAATTCATAAAATGGTTCATGTATATTTCATTGTGAACATAAAATCAGATACTTTTCCAAACATGCTTGTTTCCTGAAACTTAAAATTAGGAATTTTCAGAGGCATTAATTAGTGGAAAGCTGAAGAAAAAGGTTATGATGAATGTACAGTTTGAGCTATTTTGAATAACTCTTCTGTATAAGCTCATAAATTATTCAGTGCAAACCATTTATGTAATATTTCTTAAAGGTAAAAGAAGCATCCTTTCAGGGTTGGTTGCCCTTTCCTTAAACAAAATAACTCTGTTACATTACTGGAACCAAGTTACAGAAATAAATTGATTTTTCCCTCCAGGGCAGGCATCTGTTACTTCTTAAAGTAAAGAAATGCTCAAGGAACATATGGTTGAAGGGATTTGGCAAGGTTCTGTTATAGAAGAAGAGATGTATATGAGATTGAAACAGGAAACAGGAAAGTATCTGATTCAGCCAATAGATTGCCAGCATGTTTTATCTAAATTTAAGTCAGTTTCTGAGTTAAGAACAATTCAGCTTCTTAACTCAGAAGGAAGTCAGGGCTTATCAGCTAGGTAACAAACTTTGCTTAGACTTAATTCTGCCTAGTTGGCTAGGCTGTGGTCCTAGTCAGATGTTCAGTTTCATTGAATTAATGCCTTGGGGTAAGGGTTAAGGGTTAYTCTAATGAATAAATATTTCAGAAGTGCACATATCACATCCAGAAAGGCTACTGAAACAGCATGTAAAAGCCAGGGAAAGCTGGGTATCTGGCTCTGCATTTGAAGTCCACTATTCATTTTGAAATAGTCACCAAAACTAATAAAATGTGGATTTATCTTCCTTGAAAAGGGAATGTGATCAGAATTCAAAAATGTTAATTAAAACATTGTGCATTTTCTATAGACTGGAGGCTTTCAGTCTTAGATTATTTCCAATTACTTTTATTTTTGAACTCTAGGAATAAGGGTGGGATAATGTCATAGTCATTATGCCCAGACAGCTTAATAGAGCCCAGCAAGTAGATTTGCAGCAAGACTTTTCTGGAATGGTTGCACTTGAAAAAGAGTGGATTTTTATTTTTTTCTGGAGCTGGTAAGCTAAGTTTCTGCTCTCATTCATGCTTCTTCTTTGTGGTAAGGGTTATGACATTTGCAATATCGACTCCTAGATGCATTGTCACTTGCCTTTAAATGAGAGAGAGGAGTCAAAGAACCTCCTGTTTTTCTAATCTGTGCCCCTTTGCAATACAAATCAATGGAAAGTGAGATGCTAAACTTCCAATGTCATTTGCCAGGATAATGTTGAATGACTATCAGGAAAATAATTATAAGAAAAATCTAGATTCCAGTGGAATAAAGATGCTATTTCCAAACACGTATCAGTAAGTTGTAGTCCATACTGCTTTTCTGCACCCATCTTACTGCTTAGAAGTATCTGGTCTCTTTAATAATGCAAGGAATCTTGTGTTTTCAACCCAAGGCATATTACTAACAACCTCTGAATGCTGTTGCTGGAAGGGCCCYTCCCAAAATGTGTCTTTTTTCCCCATGTGGAATTGGCTGCATCATGACTTGTRCACTTGTTTTCATGCAATATTGAATGTTTGAGTATCTTCACTCTTCTGAGCTGCAAGGGAAGGAGGCTGGCAGGCACTTGGAGTGTCCTCAAGAGAACGGGTGTGCTACAGTGAGAAGGGTCAAAATTTCCTGGCAGTTGAGAGCAAAGAAGCTGTCAGTCAAGGGAAGCTGTAAGATAAATGCAAGGCAAAGGTTTAGCTTAGCAGAATAATTCTGTTGTTTTAAAAAAGACCTTTTAATCAGCAGATTTCAAAGGTACTCAATATCTGTATTTTACTGAAGGCACAGAGATGTGAGCTAAGCCAATGAAATTATGCAGAAACGATGCCAGAATTGGAGCACGGGTCCCTCTAATCTCAATTTGCAGTTTATCTTCTAACCACACCACCTCATTTTGTCTCAAAGTAAGCTTAAAAATGTGAGACAATAGACTGAAGCTTTTCTGACTTCCTGTGCTGGATCAACTGCAGCTTAGAATGATGTCAGGTTGTTTTCTTGTGARTGGTATGGACATCTCCTTTTCCAGAGCCACAGTAAATGTTTTCTGTTCTTTTTCTTTGGAGCAAATATTTTTTTTTTGTTATGTTTCCATCACAGAGATTTTGGCCACAGGCTGTTTACAGGTTTGCTTGTCATTACCATATACATGTATTTTCTTCTTTTTTATTAAGATTCCTTTCCAATTTGTTGATTTACCATTGCTAAAAGCCTTTTTAAAGAAATATTTAATCTACCATTGAAACAATTTCTCTGATCTGCATATTGAATGACTTGAAAATGTCCAGATGAAGAATTGGATGTACTGGGAGATATTTGGACAGGTATTCAGCACTTTGAAGTGCTATGACATCGGGTGTGATGAGTAAGGCTGGAGCAAGTTTGGACTGTAAAATCCAATCCAACTGCAGTAGCGAGAGTTATGTTCTCTGATGGCCCCAACTGTCAGGGACATCAGCAATGAAAAGAATGACATGAGATTTTATCTGATGTATCCAGAGAGCTTTTGCAACTTCTGTATTTCTACTAATACTCACTCCAGTACAGTAGAGCAAAGCCTGATGCCATTGGTGAATCTTWACTTTACACAGCATGATAGAGCAAGTCCAAGGCTTACCATTTGGGTTATKAAGTTTTCCAGTTTTGTTTTGTGTTGTTTTAATCTCCTATTTAGGCACATTATATGTGAAACTCTACTGCTACAAAGGTCRCCCAAAAGCAAAATGGCACATTCAGCACAGGAAAGTTCTCCTTGCAGATCTGAGTGAATGCCCAAGCACTCAGGTTTTGTTCGGCTTGAAACAAACAGGTCATTTTTATATTTTTAAACTTACAAGGTAAAAGTCACCCCATATATGTCTACTTTGAAGACAGGCCTCAAGCTACTGAAGACTTAAGTTATGATAAGTCTTATCACTAAAAAAAATATTTTCTTTAAGTGGGGGTTGATCAGCATTCAGAACCACATTCAGAYGATTACTCCAGGCTCCTGTGTTTGTAGAAGCAGGAAAGAGTGAGAAGTAAGGCAGTATTTCCAGGCAGTATTTCTCAAGCCATAATTCTGTGCACACACTCAAAATGTTTTCCCATTTTACAAGTACAGAGCTTGTACCTGCAGCACATCAGAACTCTTAAGGTGATTGCACGTATTTAGAAAATGTCATAGTATTTAATGGGAATATCAAGATTAGAGTGGTGAATGAGGAAAATTTTGCATTTTTCAATTTTGAATTGCTTTAGGCATGATAAGAAAGAACTGAATATTTTGAAAGAGATAAACCTTAGGTGATTGAGATGATTAAGAGACACATATGATTGCAAGTGAGAAAGAGATGTAATTTCTTGTACCCTAGTGCTGTGCTCTGACATGAGACAGAAGTAGAAGCCTGGTTTGACTTTGTTTCAAGACAGATACAAGAAAGTARGGTGAGTTGTAAAGGCCATGGAGGGAAGATCATTGGATGCCATCAGACTACAGGACCGTGGTGTGAAGGAAGTTTTGTAAAGAAACTTAGAGATTTTTTTGTGCTAGGAAGTTATGTACAATAGAATCCTGTGTGGAGCTGACAATTTGGACCTATACATGTTGTACAAAACCAAAAAAGAAACAAAACCGAAAAAAMCCCAGCCAACCAACCAACTAACCAAAAAYAAACAAAAAATATTATTAACCTGAAGCTCCAGCTTTCAGTGATGAGTTGYATGGAAAACTGAGTTTAAAACTTTAGAGAGTTTCAGAAAGAAAATGATAACACAATAAGCTCTGGAGACCCAAGTTGTAGTATCAAATTTAATGAATAGCTCTATTTTYATATGAGGAAACACACCATGAAAGAAATGGTACTGGAGCCAGTTAGGACACAGGGAATGGCAGTTCATGGCTCAAAGAATTTGTGTGATACATTTTTCTGAGTGGTCAGAGATTTTAATGCAGACTTTACTGTCATCGTTCATGACTGGAGTGACCATATTTGATGGTAGCCAATATTTAGGTTCTCGAGCAAGAAGAAACTATTAATGGTGATKTATTACTGCTTTTGAAATTCTGTTCCTTCAGATACCACAGAGATTTGATTTAGGTTTCTGCTTTACATAGTTTGTTATGAGAACAACATTAGAAGAGCAYATCTGCCTGAATGAAAGCCTTCTTGCATTTGTCTCTTGCACACCTACATTTTGGTTGYATTTGAGTAATTTTATGTGTATGACAATATCAGATTGAGCACTACTGTTAGGTGTATTGAAAAGTAGGAAAAGGATGATTTTTCTCCTTATGTTGCTTTATCTCCAATAAAATGAAAAATTTTGAGTCATATCTGGGATTCYTTTGTGTTTCACCCTCAGAACTTTTTCAATGTGTTTTCCATTGTGTTCAGCTTTACAGGATATTTAAAACTGCAAAGTTATCAGAAGTTCCATTAAATTCTATCTGGTTTTCTCTGAATAACAAAAATGTCTCCTTCTGAATTCTGAATCTTTAGTCAGTTTTAATCTSTCTTCTCTTGCAGTGGCTTTTATTAATTCCTTCAATTTTGTGCCATTAAAAAATATTTCAAAAGTATACCTGTAATATTTTGCTGAAACCAATTGAAAAACTGTAGAGCTGAACACAATAAGCACTGCAGTGTAAGCCATTTCTTTCTTTTGTTCAGAAAAGAACTCTGTCTTCTTTGCCTCACCCTTCACTATTTTGCTATTTTGGTTCAGCCTGGGAGAGGTCAGTACAAGATGATACACTCTAAGTCAGAATCACAAACCATCTTTTGCCAAATAATACATTTGTAAATTTTATGTGGTATGCACCCCACATAAGTGCTTTCTGCAACCATCTGATAGCTGGAAATCACACTTATACTTTTGATCCTTCTTAAACTTTTGAACAGTATTAGGCATCCACTGTTCCTCTTGTGCTTCCTCTGTCTGCAATGAGGTATTTGTGAGATTTGCCATAGGCTTTCCTGCTTCCCCTGCTACTTACTTCATAATGATGGGATATTATTCTTCTAGATCTCCTGGCTTGTCATCTTTTATTACATCTAGTTGCCAGACTTYGTACTATCTTGTAATCATAAAATCTTAGTGCATTTTACCCTTCTCCTCAGAAAACTCAGCTCTGGTCTCCAGTGTGTGATCTTCCTTCCTATGTTTTCTTTTTCAGCACTAAGGCAAAGCTGTATTTACAATCACAGTGATGTGTAGGCTTTGTTTTTCTTATGAATTCCTGACTCACTTCACCCCAACCATTCATCTCAYGATTAAGGTATTTGAAAATTGGGCAGTGATATGGCTTTCAGAAGAAGTATTATTTACTTGTTTACGTTTTAGGAAAATGTGTCTAAGTTGGTGTAATGCTGTCGAAAAGACCAATGACTGAGTTGTCTTTCAGGTATTTTTCAATACCTCCCAGAATAATCTCCAAACCTCACCAGGCACTGAAGCTGAGACTGACAGGCCTGTAGTTTACAACTCCTTCCTGGCAAGAGCCCTTCTTGAAAACCAGGACAATGTTTGTCAGGTTCCCTSAGCTGGGACCTCTCTGGATTCCCAAGACTGCTCAAAAATCGAGAGAGCTTTTGCAATAACATCAGCCAGATTTTTGAAGATTTTTGGATGAATCCTATCAAGGCCCATAGATTTGTAGGGATGCAGCTGAATCCCACAAAATTTCAGGGTCAGCTGGGAGTTGSTCTTTCTCACAGTCAGGGTCCTCCAGCTCAGGGCACTGAGACCCTCTTGGTCTGTTATCCATACTGAAGTCAGAGGCAAAGAATGTGTTAAACACCTCTGCATTGTCATTGTCCCTGCTTGGGAGGTGACCATCCTTTTCCTGTAATGTGCCAATGTTTTCACCTATTGCCATTAAGATATTTGAAAAAACCCTTTTATTTTCCTCCACAGTTCTAGCCAGCTCCCAGAGAGCCTCAGTTCCAGACAAAAGGGAAGGGACTGTGAAATGGTTTGGAAAGATAACTTTGCCTCAGAATGAAAGGAATAAAGGTGAGTGATGCATGAGAAAACACATGGACTAATAATCAGATTTATCATTAAAACATTCATATTATGGACCTGCCGTGCTGCAGGACTGGGAGTACAAGTCCATCTTGCCTATTACAGGAAGATTGACTCTGGATTAACTAAATACCATGCAAAAAGCCAGAAGTGCTGCCACCATCAAAGCTATTACAACATCCCAGCTTTTCCTTAACATTTGGAGGACTGCAGAAAACAGGAAATTTTGAACAGGTGATTATACAGCTCATAATGCAGTGATTTTCATATGAAGGTGCAGATATTAAATCAGAAAGTATTAGGGCAGCCAGAATCATTCCAATCTATCTGCTAAGCTTATTTTTCTAGTGCATCCCTAAACTTCTTTATTGCCCAGCTGATCAAAGATATGTGTTCTTGATCCCAGTACAAACTTGTCATCCGAAAACAGGATCTGCATTTACAGGTGGATAGCCATCATCAATGGCTAGAAATTAAAACTAATATTAAAATATGCATATATTTCTGTAATGTGCCTGAATGTATTAATGCAGGAAACACAACATTTTTATATTTATCAGAATTTTTCAAAGTGTTTATATGTCTTTTCTGGATATTTAGATTTAATGTTTTAAAATCTGTTCTCTGAATAGTTCCACTCTTCAGACTTTTGCTGATGTTGKTTGGGGCTAGGGCTTTCATACTTCCTGGATGAGCATACCAACTACCAGACAATTAAAAAAATGTTCATGGTAGGACATAAAGAAGTGTATTTATTTGTAAGTGCARCCTGCACTTTAAAAGAGGGAAAATGGAAAGCTATCTTAATAACTTTAAAAAAGTAGCTGTTATTGTCTTAAAAGGCAGATTCTGACCTTTTGGTTGGATGGATGCCAGCAGTCATCCTCTGGAAAGACACAGTAATTCAGGCTATGTATTCTGTTCTCAGTATTTATTAGTTCTACTTTCCCAGCATGCCATATTTTCAAAATCAGTCTACAGTGTGCATGATATTTAGGAAATAGTAAGAGACATTTGCATTTTTGGTCCTAAGCCTGGCATTTCCCACTGGCTGCTATAGGCAGTATATTCAATACAACATCAGGAATGTGAGGCTCGTGGGTGCAAATGTGCAATTAGGAGCCTCTGTTTCTTACTG
This sequence comes from Cardinalis cardinalis, assembly GCA_014549065.1. NCBI lineage: Eukaryota > Metazoa > Chordata > Aves > Passeriformes > Cardinalidae > Cardinalis > Cardinalis cardinalis. Next base: position 3,366,412 of record JACDOX010000014.1, read on the forward strand.
TGGGTTCACCTTACTTCACCTGGGCTGGGGATCTGCCTTGTGGCCAAAATCCTGTGCTTTCAAGTCCTTAGTGAATGTAGCCTCAAGTATTTTTTTCCAAAGGCACAAAGTAAAGATGGAGGAGGGACCTGAACCGCTAATTTTCCTTGTGTCTGTATACATGATGAATTTAATAGCACCATTAGTTTTTGCTGAAATAATTTCCATTATGTTCTTCAAGCAAGGCATTATATTGCATGGCTTTATTCATCACTGAGAACTGAAAGATTGTTATGATACAAAATGCTTTGTACTGGTCATAATTATACAGAAAGACTAGAAATAAGACTAAAATATTTCTCTTATTTGCCATCATTGTAATTTAACAATGTCTGTAAGAAGTTGACTTAAAAAAAAACCCACTAAAGATCTTTGATTTTTCTTGAAGACATTGTACTACTTCATCCCTTTTTGCAAAATTCCTCTAGGAATTTTGTAAGCACTGCTTTAATATTTTTTTGTCCAACCTATTTCATACAAAAGAAAATTTTACAGCCAGCAACATAAAGAGTATCCCAAGGACTTTTATAAAGATTTTGAGCAATACTTATTTGTTCTGTAATGTAGCAATTTGCTTTTATGAAACTATAAATTTTGTCATATAACCAATTGCTTTGCTGTAAACGTATTTAGCAGTAGAGAGCTTTCAGTGGCAAAAATGTTTCCAAAGGTTTTTGCTACAATTAAATTGATTCTGCATGGTGTGTATATAATGATAATTGTAATGGCACTATTATTAGAAGGAGGTTCGTTGGGGTTGATGACTTGGAGGTCATTTTAAGACAGAAACTTTTTCATCATTAAATCACTGTTTTTTCATGTGACCCACCAACTGCAAGACAAGACTTGAAGTTTGCTCATAACATGCTTATTTTGTTAGTGGGGAAGAGGTGATTAGGGTTCAAGAAATTAATTTCAGTCTCTGCAGGTGACRTTTCTCATAGTTCTGCTATCAATTCCTGTTTGACATAACCTTTTCATTTTGTTGCCAGTACAATACTGGTCCCGTGCCACTCTGTACTTGGTCACTGCACATTTGTGCTAGAGAGGAAGGACAAAGTAGGTGAAATCCTGTGGAGTTGTGCTGACATGGAGAGAAGCAGCAAGAGGACATAAAGTCTGTGACAAGGTGATARGACTTATTTTTCTGGAACTGTACTCATGTTCTTTTTCAGAGGGGTATTTATTAAATTGCTCTTTTGTCTGAATCTCCCATGGCAAATCAGGAACAAGTGGAAATGCAGTACTGGTTCTAGGTGAACAAAACAAACCCAAGGTCTTTGAAGTTCCTAAACACTCTTTTAGAATTTAGAGGAGTGTTACTGGACTGCAAAAGACCTTCATAGAAGAGATGAGACTCAGAAGTCAAGGTTAAAAAAATAAAAGAGAATAAGAATAGGGGTAAAGCTGTCATTTCATAGGAGATTTTAGCTATTAAATTGTTTTGTTATTAGTAACAAACTATTAGAACTTCAAAGAATATTGAATAGAGAGAAACTTTTCCCATTGAAAGTAACATCAAGAAACCAGTTAAAACTTAAGATAATATCACTTACTGAGCTGTTTCATAAAATCATTATTCTTATCTATTTGGAAGAAAGCTATAGCAGTTGTATTGACAAAAATTCCTTTTAAGTATAATTTTTCAGAAGCTGTCCAAAATGCCAAGAAAAGAGACAGAGATATGAAATCTTCTAAAACAGATAATGTTTGCAACAGATAATGTTTGCAATGCATTGGAAGGTTTATGTAGAGGTCATCACAAGATGGTTGCCAGTATTGCAAATTGCGTGTTTGAAACCTAACTTGTTTTGGCAGAATTTTCTGACTTCTGGCTGAAATGAAGTCCCAGCTTCTTCAGCTCAGCCCTGATAACCTCTCAGTGCCTTGTGGGAGCTGGGGAGCTGCATGGCTGAAACTCTGACAGTTGGTCTCACTAATATCCTGAGATTCTTGGTCTTTTGATATTTTTTAATGTTTATGTTTCTTAAGCAGTTCATGTCAAACCAAAGCAATGGACTAGATTTTCATATGACTTGCAAAGAAAGGCCAGAGCTGGGTTTTCTTGGCAGAGTGGCCWGTTCTACACTTAAATCCAGTTACTCAGCAAACTGATAAAGAAAAAGGCACRGCTTTAGGCACAGACGAGGGAGATGGGGAGATGGTGGCTGTAAGCAGAGATATGGGGAAATTCCAGAACATTAAATAAGGATCCTTTCCCAAACAGAGCAGTTCAAATAAGAGAATCTGTCTTAGCTGCAGGTACCTCACTCCCTCAGCCAAAAATGTGGGTGTCTGTGCAGCTGTGTTCTCCTCTCTGTTCTAAAAGAATATCCTAGACATGTTTTTTAGCAATGTTTGGAAGCAAGACACTAGACTGGATGGACTTTTGGTCTAATAGTACAGACTGTGCTGTTTATTCTTCTCCTTTACCTCTCTTTCTTCATGAATATAATGTTTTTTACCCCTTAAACCCTCATTCTCCTCTCCTGCACCCAAATGTTCTCTTCCCTCTGACAGCCCTCCCTAGGTTGTCTGCTTATGTCTTGTTTCCTTGCATCAGCTATCCTCCTGCTCCGTGCYCTCTCTGCTGCCATTGCATAAATCAGTTCTTCATATGCCTTTGCAGAGGCTAGGGTTACACATAACATTACCACTAAATCCCCTCTCCTTACTGAGTAGAGTTCACTGGAGCATCAGATCCCTTTGGATGATTCTGTGCTCAATGAAATCAATGCTAGCAAGAATTACAGGATTTTAGTCTATGCATACCTTTTTCTGTTTATTCACTGTAAGGATTTCTGCACAAACTGCTTATAAGTTTATACCCCTCCAACAAGTTCAATTTTCAACTAAGGAACACATTATAATGCAGATAAATTGAGAATAGTTGCCTTTGTCTTGCCTCCCTCTGTATTTGGGAATTCTCAAATCTCTCAGTGTAAAAACCTCTTGACCTACTTTTCCTTGAACCCTATTCTGCAGTCCAAGGCAGAACACACAAAGAAAAACCAAGACAAACATCCCTCAGAACAATGATTTTCCCCAGTTGGTTTCCTGCATGGCTATTTGCTCTGTCACTGTGAGTCCTGATCAGCAGAAAGCTTTGTCCTGTATAAAAGTTTCTGTGAAGCTAATTTAGGGCACAGCAAGGGCCTTGTTTAAGCAAAACAAAACCCAAGCAAAGGACAGCAATCCAAGTGKTTTTGTTTTGTGTCAGAGAAATGTATAAATATTTTACCATAATTGCCTAGGAGGTTATGCTGAAATATCTCTTTCTCTGGAAAACAGGAAATGATCTTTACTGAGGTCCATGTTAGCGTGGAGTTGGTGCAATCARCTTCATGAGACAGCAACACTCAAGGCTCTGACTTGGGTCATTTTTTATTATGTATCTCTTTTATTAATTTCTTTTGTTTG
>JACDOX010000014.1:3370011-3439461 GCA_014549065.1 Cardinalis cardinalis
TTTTTTTTTGTCCTAAAGGCTTAAAAAGAAAAAGTCAAAAATTTTTTGAAACATTGAAGCATTTCTCTAAATGGGAAAATGACCTAATGCAATTGTAACTAGTCTGTAGCCCCATGGAATACAAAAATGGAGTTCCTGGGGTCTGTTTAGCCCTAATGATTGAAGAATATAGAAACAGACTCTTACATAAGTCTATGTGATATTATACAAAGGCTTAGCTTCACATTTCCTTATTGATTAATCTATTTGGCAAAATTTATGAGTTCTTTACCAGACTGCAGATTCGTAGAGTAAAAGACTACTCCTATAACATATACAGTATTTTCTGTCATTAGTAGTGCTCAAATGTAGTGTTTAAATAAATTGCAGGTTTTCTTTGAATTGTACTTTGTTAATTTATCTGCAACTATTGAAAATTCAAACTTGTCATGGGTTTCAAATTTAAGGGAACATTGACCCATATCCACTAATCCCACCAGGATTTAGTTTGTAGATGCTTAATTTTTGAAGCCCAGGCAGTGAAAAATTTAAGGCATCACGGCATTCAACAGGACTGTTGCTTTGTTCCAGGCYTAGGCATGGTATAAAATACAAGTCTGAAGGGGTGCAAACTGCTGTGAAGATTACAGTAGATGAATTAATTCAGTATTTCAAATTGACATGCTGGTTGSATGTAAAAAAATTTTCAGCTCTGGTGTCTACAGAAAATGCACAACACACCATTAAATCTCAGCATATTCATGATCATTTTGTGTTAAGTAATCTCTGGTCAGGATCTTCAACTTCTCCCAGAGATGGTGATTGCATTGTAATCCTCTGAGCAGATAATGCATAATTGTGAGTGTGCTGATCCCATGAAGTCAAAGTCAGAACAYGCATTGGCTGTGCATAAGGGTCTGTACATGGAATATCGTCATATAGTTGAGACTTAGAAATGTTTTATGTATTGAATGTGAATAAACATGATCTTCTGGATTTGGTATTACTTCCCATGGTGGGGGGTCAGCCCCTAGTTCAGGTTTTGTGGTGAAGAAGTTGTCACTAAAATAACTATGGTGACTCATACGACTGTAAATACCCTCCCAGTAACACAGTTTGTGACTAAACCTCAACTGAAGATGAAAGCCAGAGCTAAACAAAATAAGCATAGCAAAGAARAGCAAAGCAAATGACCAGCTTCTTCAAAACTTGCAGACTGTCAGAAGAAGATACAAGCACTTGAAACAGGCTGACAGGTGGCAGCATGGCCAGAGAGAAAGGTATGGCAGGGCACTACCACTTAGGCTGCGGCTATGTCTGCACCACTATTGCYTTCACAGCTTCTTCCTTTAGCACAGCAAGCTGCCCAAATTGCTGCGACTCACACTGGAGGTCAGAATGCTGCCGACTGTAAASTGATGCCATTTAGTGCTCTATCATGTGGCCCTCTGGGCACTTATTACACAGCTCTGTGAACTGGGATATTCTTGTAAAGCCCCTGTAAGGGCTGTGCAGCTCTTTTGACGAGTGAGCATTTAGGGTAGCAAATGTTTTCCCAGTTTTCAATAAGGGGYAGAAGGATGATTTCAGTACCTGTAGGTAAATACAGGCCTGTCAGTCAGTGTCATTGGTCACAGCCAGCATGGGTTTGGGAGGGGAAAGTCCTGCTTATCACAAACTTATTCACCTTTTATGGCACCACTACCTGCCTCCTTGATCAAGGGAAGCCAATTGATACAATCTTTAAGGATGTCAAGTTTTTTGATACTGTGTCTCACAGGATCCTTCTGGAGAAAATGTCCAGCTCACAGCTGGATAAACACRTGATGTGATGGGTGAGCAGCTGGCTCATGGATAAGGCACAAAGGGTTTCAGGGTGGCATCAGAAAGGAGACTGTCACTAGTGGGGTTCCACAGGGCTCCATCCCCAGCCTTGTGCTCTTCAACAGCTCCATAAATAACTTGGACACAGGACTCGAATCTTCCTTCTTCTAAGGAAGTTTGCTGATGGTAGAAAGCTGGAKCTGGTGACTCCCACAAAGGCAGAAAGGCCTTACTTGAGAGACCTCCACAGTTCAGAGGACTGAGCTGCAGGGGTCAGATTCTGCACCTGGGAGGGGGCAACCCTGGATTTACAGACAGTCTGGGGAATGAGAGGCTAGGAAACAGCGCTGCAGAAAGTGACCTGGGAGYTGCTGSTTGMTGMCAAGKTGAATATGAGTCAACAGTGTCCTGGCAGCCAGGAGGRCTGGGGGGCATCAGGGGCCTCTGTGTCCTGGGGAGCATCAGGCACAGCATGGCCAGACAGCTAAGGGGGCAGATTGTCCCCCCTGCTCTGCTCTGCTCTGCTCTGCTCTGCTCTGCTCTGCTCTGCTCTGGGGTTGCTTCACCTCAGGTCCTGTGTGCAGTTCTGTGCGACACAAGCTAATATAAATATTTAAACCTTTAGGATATAAAGACATTAGAGATTGTCCAAAGGAGGGCCACTAAGACAGTGAAGGCTCTGGAGAGAAATTTGTATTAGGAGAGTCTGAGGTCACTTGGCTTGYTCAGCCTGGAGAAGAGGAGACTGGGAGGCCTCATCACARTCTRCAACTTCCTCGTGAGGAGAAGCAAAGGGTCAGGCACTGATCTCTTCTATCTGGTGACCAAGGAGAGGATCCAAGGGAATGGTACGGAGTTATGTCAGGGAGGTTYAGGCTGGATATTAGAAAAAGGTTCTTCACCAAGAGGGTGGTTGGGCACTGGAACAGGTTCTCCCAGGAAGTGGTCACAGCACCAATCCTGACAGTGTTCAAGAAGCATTTGTACAATACTCTAAGACACACAATGTGATTTTGGGATTTTTTTTCTCTGCAAGAGTTAGACTCAATGATGCTTTTGAGTACCTTCCAGATATTCTCTGATATTCTATTATTCTATTATTTAATTGCTACTATTTCTCCCCCTTTTCAAGTGTATTTTTAAAAGTCAGTAAATTATTTGCTTTGTAATTCTGAAGAAAAAAATTGTCAGAAGTATAAAAGTTCTGAAAAATGTTGGTAATATGTCAGCTCCTTATCCATACATGTACATGAAGCAAATATTGACCTCAAGAGAATAAAAGTCAGCAATCATCCATAAATAAATCAATTTGACAGCAAGTTCACATAGTGCTGCAGGCAACATCTTGAAGCAGGTTTGCCTGTAGTGAAATTTGAAAGTTTGGAAGAACGCAGTGTGAAAACAACACCTACAGATTCATTGAGTTGGAAATGTCAGCATATCACAGATAAGAAAAAGCTYGGTACTTTCTGTGTTGGGCATGAAGGAGAGTTAAAGATGGAATAGCATGCAGGTGCTGAAGTGTGGTATGAATCTTCACATTCCTAGAGAAAGGTCATTTAGGTACAAACACAGTGCCATCCTTATGGGAAATTTTTTTTCTTGAAACTAAAATCTAACTTTGTATTAAATAAAATACAGGCCTGTGATGAGCTTTAATTTGAGACAGCAGGCAGTAATCGATAGTTCTATATTGCAAAACTAATTTTATATTAAAAAGTGATTGAATTTATAAACAAGCTTGTGCATCGAGATAAGAATCTCTGACTGTATGTCTGTGGGGCAAAAAATTATCCTTGTGATAAAAAGAGCTGCATTGACACTTAGGAAATGTGTGTTTCACTCCTGATCCTGCCTCAGACTTCCTGTATTATCTTTGAAAACTTAGTCTTTGTTTTTAACTGTAACACTGTGATGAGACAATTTCCTCTAAAACATTCTTCAGTTTATAAACACTCTCAATGAAGGACACTTGCATGTGTGTGTCCTGCACTGACCTTGAGTAAATGAAGGTCCTAAGACATGCTGTAACAAAAAATAAAAACTATGTAAGTGCAGAAGGTGCCATTTAGTGCAGAAAATGCTGTTTAGACAAAATTAACAATTCTGTGGATCTTGGCTAAGACATTCATGACATTTCCACATGGGATTTTTCCCATTTGGAGAGTAAGTTTCCAAAGAAAGTTCTCATAACATATTTAGCATACACACATTTTCAAAAGGAGATAGTTAAATTTTACATTTTAGGAGAAATTATGTATATGTTTCTTTCTTCTGAATCAAGAAAAAAACACAGAAATGTCAATACATCAATGAAGTGGAGAAAACTAGCATTTAYAATATGAAAATACTCCTCCAAATTCTATTGAAATTATTTCTTTACTGAGAATTCAGTTTAGGCTTCCTTTCTTCTGAAGAAAGTTAATTCTAAAGTGCATTCAATATCTTGACTTCATTATATTTTGTTTTCTTTTACCCTAATGTTGATTCTCTTTCAATAATTTTCAGCATACTTATGTGTGCATGCTCTGTAGTAACCACTTGAAAATGTAGAGGTATTTATGAAAATAAAARGAAACTAGTCTGAATAGAGATTCTTATTGCAGAATTATCTTTACAATGCAGAGTCTTGCTTGCTCTTACAGTGCATTTTCACCATGATTTATGAACAGCGTATGCACAGCAGTTACTGTTGAAGTAGTATGARGGAAAATTAAGTTTGTAAGGATATCCGCTGTGGCAAAACGTTAGTGAATCATGGGTAATTCAAAGATAATATCATGTCCTGTTTCCTTTTTATTCCCTTCTGCAATCTTGTCTTTAGGATGATTCTTTTATCTGTGATAATGTCTATTTTGTTGCCTAGTTCTACAGGAACGGTTTTGAGACAGCCTTAAACTGGCACTGAAATTTTACTTGTTTTGCTGTGCTTTCGGAATTTAAAATTTAAAAATGCAGAGATTGAAAAACCAGCAATGTCATGCATGTCATTCCTTATTCTACTAATGAAGCAGTGATGAGAAATAATAATTTAAGTCATTACTCCTTCTGAACATTAACAGGTCTAAATCTGGAAAATTTGGAGAAAGAAGAGGATGGTGTTATTTCACATAGTCTTCAGTCTGGCAAATAAGTTTTCAAAGGACAATATTTTTCAAAAAGTTTTTCTTTTGGGATAAATAATCACTGGCAATGAGCAAGGACCTRGAAAAAGTCATATTCCTGAGCAATATTTCAGTGTGTTTTGGAAATGTTACAAAYTGTTAATAGATTTTTCCAAGCAAAGACGGAAGGACAGGAAACTATGACAAAAAAGGTTGAGGGAAAATAACAGAAAAATCATAAATCCTCATGTTAGCTTATGCCCAGACAAACAGAAAAGCATTTGCCTCTTCTGGGTTATTTTTGTGTTTGGTTTTAAAASCAATACTTGGATTCAAAATGGACCTGCTAAAATTTCACTCATGTTTCTGTAAAAGACATCCTTTTATTCTACCTCCCACAAATGACTTCTAATGATAAGGTCTCAGGTATATAGGATATTAATGTACTTTACCTTCTTAGAATAGAAATAATGGGGCTCTTCTTTCCCAATTTGAGGCAGAGAGGTTTATGGGATTTTATTTGTTTGCCTTTTTTTCTCATGAACTAAAGGAAAGTTAAGGGTGACGCATTTAAATCCGAAAGTGGCAGTAATCGTAACAGTGATTTCCTGCAGAAGAAAACCCTGTAGCTTAAATATCATTCCTGTGATAGGTATGTCACATACAAATACCTGTCTTCCTCTTCTAGAATAATGACAAATAAGAGACTTATCAGCAAGGGGCTAAACTTGAAGACATTCAGTAGAGATTCAATGTAGAGAGAAGCTCCAATAATTCAGACTTCTTCTAAAGGAAAAATTTTTAAGTCAAATGCATAAATGGACATTGTATTTCAGCAGCATGAAAACCAAAGTCTTTGCATAAAGAAATGACTAATTTATAATTGTGAAGTGAAATTTCTCATTAACAAGCTGTATGAAAATGGTGTGTGAAGAAATAGAATTTTCATCTAATATTACACTGATACAAATGTGTTAACAATGAAAGATATTTTCCATAGTCACCACTGTTGTGAAAATGTCCTCTAAACTATAAAACATTGATATCAGTGCTCACCTGGTACTCAAGAAGGTGCCCTGTTTGAGTGACTAATATTAAATCATAAAATCTTCTAATAGCCTGGCTTAGAAAGGGACCTTARMGCCCATCTAGTTCCAATCCCCTGCTATGGGCAGGGACATGTCCCACTAGACCAGGTTGCTACACCCCATATCTAACCTGGYCTTAAACACTTCCAGAGATGTGTCATCCACAACCCTGAGCAACYTGTGTAGGGAAGGTTGTGCTCACCTGGAAAAGTGGGGAAATGGCAGAGAGAAAGGTCTTCTCATACATCTCAATTCTGTGGAGTAAAACAGTAACACCAAGGTTTTCCCAGCATTCATAGAAAATCATAAATGTGAMAAATCAAATTCCACTGGGACAACAGCAACTTCTTCGTTTATTTCAGAAGAGACAGATCTTTGCCACAGGAATTTCCTGATACGTTTTACCCTAACAGCTAAAAAGAATCCATTTTCTGGGTGTTGGTTGTTTTGGAGCTTTTTTTTGGAGATGTTTATTTGTCTCTCCAATGAACCACAGTTGTTGTGAATGAAAATAKTCTATTACTTGGCTGCTGTTGTACAAATATTTTCTCTTTTTTATACTACTTATAGAAGTCTTTTTCTTCTATGTAGTGATATTTGCTTCAAACAGTACTTTATGTTACACTGCATTTTCTTTAACAGGGTGGATTTCCTGCCACAGCTTCCTTTTTAACCTCTAAAACCTATGTCAGCAAATATGAAAGAGACCAAAAAAAAAGGCCCGATGAGAAATAGAGGAATAAGGATTATCGAAATACTGTTGAGAAGAGGTACTTCTGCCTTTATCTTTCCTCTACCTGTCAGTTTGTGAGCCCTGAAGGACTCGCTGGCAGTGGCATGTCAGAGAAAATGAAATTGCCCTTTCAGGAGTGAATCAGAGACAAAAGTAGCACTAGAAATGCAATTTTAGTAGGTGGTCTCTAAGCATATATTAGCTGCTATTGCTCAGAAATCTCCTTGTGATGCTTGCAAACCCTCAGTTCAACCAATTRCAAGTAAATCAGGCTTCTTTCAGAGCACTGTTTACRTTGCTGTATTTTTTCTGTCCTTCCTCACATGGACATGCACTCCCTCCCTACCTCTCTGACTGCAATCTCACCAGTGGTTTCAAAAGGTAGAATTTCTTCTCCCACCTTTCAAGGGAGGTGAGCTGCAGGATAACACGGTGTRTAAGAGAAGGGGAATGTGGAAGCTAAGCCATCTAAGCCATTTGCTGCATTTTCTCACTAACTAATAATAGAGTTTTCAGGCTTTGCCTTGCCAAATGTCACAAGACAAGGAATATGGAGAAAAAAGAATTGGAATGAAGGGGGCTTAAAAATATCACATAAAGAAATATGTGCTGGTTTCCTTTTATTTCTCTCACTGCCTGACCCTCCTGCACCTTGCAAATGTAGGGATCAGGTTTAAAAGTGTTTTAGACAGATAGGCTCAGGAAAAAAAGGAATTTATTTTCTTTCCTATACAACAAAAATTAGGATTTCTAGAAAGTTGTCTGAGATTATTTTAAAAAAATGTAGAATGTTATTCTAACAGCACTGAGAATAATGATATTGTGGCCTAATKCCATTAATTTAAGATTATTTCTGTTGGGGTTTTTTTCCCCTTTAAAATATCATAAGAAGATATCTTTATGAAATATCATTTTCTTCTGCTCAGTGGTACRGAATAAAATGCTTCTGTGGTAGAGGTAGTGGATGACTTCACATTCATCTTTTCATCTGATTCTAGTTTTTTCTACTTTTTTTTCCCAGTGTTTTCTTTCTTAAGACAGCTTGTGTGCAAATAGGTTTCCAACAGATCTCCACCTTTCTTCCCCCTGATGGGGGCTGGGGAAGGAAGTGAGGCAGGGCACCCTTTTGGGCTCCTCTCAGTGGATAGCTGAGCAAAGGTGCATCTTCTGCAGTCAAGCACAAGGCATAAATCACAAGCCATAATCCCACACAAGTATATYCCACATTAGTAAAATGAGATGTCATCAAGCATACGTGTCCTGGCCCATTCATTGAACTGAATATACAAACTTTTATCTTATAGGTTACTCAGTAAAATCAAGGTCCCTTCTGGTGCTGTTCAGTGTGCTGTCTCAGGTGTTGGTACAGCACCTTGCAGCAGTAGGATAAATGCTGGTTTTATTTCACTGCTGAAAATTGGCCAGTAATGTAGAAATTGTGTCCTGAAACTGCAAAAATTTGTGTTTATGAGTAGACATCKTACTGCGAGCAGGGCTGCTGGAAGTGATGAGGCAGTTTGCTGCCAATGAGTTTCCTTAGACTTGCAGGTTTAGGATCTTAGTAATTTTTGTAAGATCACATGATCCATGGTTTTCAATGTTTACTTGCAATGTTTACTTTCAATGTTTACAACTAAGAGTGAAAACACTTTATTTATTCCTTTCCTCTGTCTCTCCGTTCTTGAGAAACAATATCTGCATCTCTTCACAGCTGCAACACATCCTCAGCTGCATTAATGCTGAGGGGAACTCTGSCCCTGAATAATTGTAATTTTCATGCTGTTGTCACTTTCCTGTCCCTGGCACAGAGRGGCTTACAGTGTTTTGACAACTTTCCTGTGTTTTCTCCAGCTTGAAGTTTCCTTGTYTGTCACTTGCATGATGCATTTTAATTCTGAGATGTGTAACTGCTAATGCATYGTTACAGCAGGACTGAAGCCCTGAAAAATAGATTTATTAGAACTTGGAAAGAGTTTGGAAAACAKAACTGATCTACTTACTGTATGTGTTCTGGTCCTTCCATCTTAAAAAGATTCAGATGAAGAAAAGTATCAAAGTATGAAAAGCGTTCCTACAGTTGTAGGGAACTTTCTCATTAAAAAAAAAAAAAATCACTGTACATTATAAAGGTCAGTAACACATTAAGAGTGTAAAGAAGTGGTTGTTTTGTGCCACGGCCAGGAACAAGAAGACTTAGTGAAATAATAAATGCAGCACTTAAAAGACATGAAGCACTTTTTTCCCTCTATATGTAATTTAAATGATGACTCTCAATTTGCAAGGAGGTCAAAATTATAAATTGGTTCAAAAAGGTATTAGGCAAATTCCTGAATAATAACAGTATGAAATACAGTGGCCCAGAGGTAACCTCCAGCTTGAGGAGTCTTGAAATTGCTGATTACTGTCATCTGTCAAGAAAAGGGTCATAACCATATGTACTTTATTCTCCCACAAGCACCAGCTACTGTCCACTGTAAGAAAAAATCTGATCTGGGAGAAGGAGTATGCCCGTTTTTTTTTTTTTTTTGCTTAAKATTGAAAAATGATGTCCATGAGTTTTTAAATAACATAGAAGGAGTGAGAATTCAACTACAGATGCATTAATATAAAGGAGTATGAAGAATTATACACAATGTTAAAATGACATGCAAGTAGTAACAATAGACTAAAAGGAAAATTCAGGGTAAGTGAAATTCTTMACAAAAAAATGTACTGAGATTTGGAACAGTATCTTCCTAGAGGTACTAGAAACAAAAACCACRTGAAAATGTACTCTCTGTGAGAAAGAATTCTGAATTGACATCCAGATGGCATAAGTTAAATGGCACAAAATGAATTTATTTCAGTGGATTCTGGTTTTATCATTACACACACAATTGGTCTGTAGCTCTATCRATCAAGTATATTCTGAATTGCATTGAAGGTATGTTCATAGAATGGATGACAAATTTCTTTATATAAAACAAATCTGTTTTGTAATTGTGCAAACTTGAARTACGTTAGCCTCAGGGATTTTTCCTTGGATTATTGAGAACAGATCTGGGCCCAACACTTCAAATTTGAAASATGTCTCCAGGAAGAGTTTCTTTCTGTTTTAGAACTTTTAGGATGGTGAATAAGCAGTATTTACTTTAAAGACCTTTCAGAAATCTTAAAATTTATGCAAAACTTTTCATGACTACCAGCRTTTCCATAAAAGTGAATGTTATTTATCAGAAATATTGTGCTTAAACTTTGTCTTGGGCAACACGATTTTCCCCAGGAAAAAAAAAATCACTGTGAGGCTGAAAAGCAAATCAATCAGGCAGAAGAGACTGTGAGGAGATGGGTCAGAAGGAGAGAGATGGGTCTTCTTCAGATGTGTAAGGTGCAGCTAGACTCATCCACATTTTGCCACATGTGGCAAATGCAGATATTTACACAACCAGAAGATCTTCTCAGAAGTTCAATCAATGTAGTTAAGAAGCTAAAAAACAACTTATGCACCTTCTGTCCATTAATGAGATTCAAATACCTGCAGGTTGACATTAGCTCTAACTGCATGTTTGGGAGTGAAATTTTCTTCTTTCATCGCATGGTCTGTTTTCAACAAGGAGTTTATTTATGGGAATGTGAATGATTTACAAGTGGTGATTTAGAGGCTAAATTGGAGCATATTTGAAATATTACCACATGAATTTCTGATCTATTTGTTCAATTCCTCTTTCTTGAGATATTTTTAAAGTGTGCAAAGGAGGTAATGTAAAATGTATTGCCTTCTAATAACTGGGTCACCTCTATAGAACACATTTGAAGGTCTTTCCATTACTATTACACCAAATATAAGAATATATAATTTTTATAAAAAGGTTGAGTTTGCTGATGACTCAAAATGAGTGGTGAGGCAAACAAGTCAGAGGAGAGAGATATCTTACAGAGTGTTGAGAGACTGGGACAGGCTGGAAGATTGTGCTCATACTCTCAGGTACAGAGATGAAGGTAAAGATGAAGTCTAATTTAGCAAAATTCAAAGTCCTGCACCTGCATAACCAAAGATCAGGACAGATCAGGATTTGTGAGACTGAAAGGGACATGGGGGTSCTGGTGACAACAAGCCACATGAGTCAGCAATGCACCAATGTTACAAGGAAAGCAAATCAGATCCGGGGCTTCATCCACAGGGCCATTACTGTCAGACCTAGGGAAATTATCATCTTAACTCTATTCAGCCCTTGTCAGGCTGAGAGGAGACCTCATGACTGTCTACAACATTCTCATAAGGGGAAGTGGAGGGACAGGAACAGTGGAGGTCTTTGTGGTGATCAGTGACAGGACCCAAAGGAATGGTATGGAGTTATGTCAGGGGAGGTTTAGGCTGGATGTTACAAAAAGGTTCTTCAGCCAGAGGCTGCTTGGGCACTGGAGCAGGCTCCCCAGGGCACTGGCCACAGCACCAAGCCTGGCAGAGTCTAAGCGCCCTTCAGACAATGCTCTCAGGCACCTGGTGGGACTCTTGGGGATGGTGCTGTGCAGGGCCAGGAGCTGGACTTTGATGATCCTTGTGGGTCCTTTCCAACTCAGGATATTCTGTGATTCCATGATTCTAACCATGTCTCCACAATTTAAGGGAGATGCAGAGAGATGGAAGAGAATCCAAAGGAGGGCCACAGAGATGATCAGAGGGCTGCAGAATGCGTGCTTTAAACAAATCATGGTATTCTAAAGYGGCTCGATTTATCTTTAGCTATGTTATCAAATACAAAAAAAGTTCCAAAAGTTTCTTGCTGGATTGAAGTTGGAAAAGGGTGTTTTAACATATGAGTGTTACCTTTGATCTATTTTTCTCCCCAATTTCTATCCCATTTCCAACTAATGAGTTTTAAATATGTCAGTTGCCAGCAGCAGTAATAAATTATCTTCCAGCATATGGGGCTGCTAATCATGATTTTCTTAAACTGATCACTGCACCTATCCAGCACTACACAGTGTTCATCTGAGCAACCCAGCTGACATAATGAAATGTAATTATACTTTTCAATTGTTCATTTAAAATGTAATTGTATTTTTAAATTACTGTGCAATTTAATAAAATCACGGAGTATAATTGCTTTCTTTCAGGTTGTATATGTTATAGAATATTATAATTTTCTAAACTTYCATGCATTCTTCTGTCTTCAAACTTACGGTCAGCATGATTTAAATTAATATCTATTTATTGCTCATTCTGAGTCATCTTGCTAATTTATCCATAGCCTGTAGTCTTCAAAATTGTCATAGTTTCTGAAGCAGCCCTGGTTGAAGTCCTGTGAACCTTAACATTGCTTAATATTGTAGCTTCCTAAGTCTTCACAGACTAAACAGAGATGCTTTCTTGGTTGTGACTAACAGTGTTTCCCAAAAGACACTGCAGATCTGCACCACAAATGGAGAACACAAAAGAAATGGGAGAAGAGTCACAAACATTCCTTCAAAATAYTCTATGGATGAGAAATAGATTGCTTAGTGTATTGGGCTTGGCTGACAAGGYTTTGGTAATGGGAGGAATACAGGACTGACACCTCTGAGAAGCTGCTAGAAACTTCCCTGCATCCAGCAGAGCCAATTCCAGCCAACTCAAAGGTGGACCCACCACTGGCCAGGCTGAGCTCATCAGCAGCAGTGGTAGTGCTTCAGGGATAAAACAGTTAAGAAGGTGCAAAAAAAAAATATTGTGCAGAAGTAATTGTAGCCGGAGAAGAGAGGAGTAAGAATATGCGACAGGAACACCCCTGCAGACCCCAAAATCAGTGAAGACTGAAAGGCAGGAGGTGCTCCAGGTGCTGGATCAGAGATAGCCCTGCAGCCCATGGTGAAGTCTGTCCCCCTGCAGTCCATGGAGTTCCATGGTGGAGCAGAGAACCATCTGCAGTGCATGGAAGACCCCACACCTGAGGCCTGGAGGAGGCTGTTAGCTGTGGAGAGTCCCCACTGGAGCAGCCTCCCGACAGGACCTGTGAATCCCTGGAGAGGGGAGCCCATGATGGAGCATGTTTGCTGGCAGGACTTGTGASTTCATGGTAACCCAGACTAGGGCAGCCTGTTCCTGAAGGACTGCATCCTGTTGGAGGGACCCACACTGGAACAGGCCATGAAAAACTTCAGGGACCTGTGGGAAGGACTCACACTGGATAAGTTTGTGGAGGACTGTCTCTCATGGGAGGTACCACACAGTGGAGCAGGTGAACGGTGCAAGGAATTTTCCCCTAAGGTGGAAGCAGTGACAGAAATGTGTGATGAACCCACTGCAACCCCTATTCTTCATCTCCCTGTTCCACTGAGTGGGCAGAGGCAGTCAATCAGGAACAAAGCTAAGCCCATGAAGGAGGGAAGG
This sequence comes from Cardinalis cardinalis, assembly GCA_014549065.1. Taxonomy (NCBI): domain Eukaryota; kingdom Metazoa; phylum Chordata; class Aves; order Passeriformes; family Cardinalidae; genus Cardinalis; species Cardinalis cardinalis. The sequence continues at coordinate 3,383,089 of JACDOX010000014.1, forward strand.
GTTAGGGKAAGTTGATTTTAAGATCTGTTTTATTTCCAATTATCTTACTTTGATTTTCATAGGCAATAAATTAAACTAATTTTCTCAAGTGGAGTCGGTTCTACATGATAGTAACCAGTGAGTAGCCTCTCCCTGCCCTTAACTCATGAATATTTTGCTATATTTTCTCTGCTCTGTGCAGCTGAGAAAGGGAATGATAGAATGGCTTTGGAGAGCACCTGGCTTCCAGACCAGGTCAAACAACTACACTTTGGTTCTGGACTGGCCTGACTTAAGTGGATGGTAATTTTACCTATGGAATATTAAATAAACATCAGTCCTTATTGATGTTTATCTCTAATGCTTGATATGGTGAAGTCTGTGCAGGTGAAGTCTATGGACCTTTACCAAATTACCCATGGACAGAAGAAAAGGCTTCACACTGAAAAGAGGGACCAGCAGGAGACTTTCTTTATCAGATACTGGGTTGCTCCTCACATTGTATTTTTCTTAAAGTTGGCAACATCCCCCTAAATCCATAGTGATTCCTGCTTCAGAATCTTTACAAGAGAGGCATTGATCTTGCTGCAAAAGAACTGAACTGAGCCTTTCACATTCAATAAACATAAATATTTATGCCTTGAAACTAAACTAGTCAAGAGCTAACATCCAGGAAGAGAAATTTTTGAAAGAACAAGWGTTTTGTTTTGTTTTCAAAATAACCTGAAGACTATTATCTTGGAAATATTTTCCATGGATTGAAGCAAAGCCAGATTCTTCTCTTCACAGCCTCCTGGCACTAGCACTAAATTCCTGAATACTCCAGATTTCCTGAATGGTTCTTTCCTCTGGCAAAATTAGTTTATGTAATCTGTAAGAAGAAAGCAATCCCCTTTCCTGTGGAATGGGGAAGAATCATGACTGTGATTCTTTTACACCAACTCAAGAAATGTYCATTTGGCATGACTTTTAAGACCCTCATATCTGTAGTGCAAAGGACCTTCATGAAGATCAATTAATTCTTCCTAATAATACTCCAGGTGTTTAATCATCTCTACTTTACTCAGACCCTAGGAGAGTAATAAAGATCAGACAAAAATGATTGATTATACATTGAACCACATTTTCAGAGGACTGTGCTAATGATTTAACCAAGTTATCTCTCTTACCTCCCTGTGTTCTCTGAATTTCTGATTTATTAGAAGAAAAAAGTGACCTTGTGATCTTTCTACAAACATAAAGTATTCAATGCTTTATGCAATCCTTTAAGGGAAAGTGAAAGAATGAAAGAACTGCAGAATATTTTAAAATTACATGCTTTTATAATCTCTTTTATACTATCTGACTTTAGAAGTTACATCAGAATAAACTGCTGAAGGATAAACCAAAGAGGTAGGGAATAGACACAAGTCTAGAAAGACAGGGAGTCTCCTTGTGGGGAAGTATTCTCTATCTCCATCAAACTGGAAGTTTACTCTTCCMAAGTTTTAGGATGAGGCTAAATGGAGTCTCCAGGAAGGGGTGGAATGGATTCTTAGTCATTAGAAATGCAGMGCAGTAGTGATATGCTGTGAGCAAACAGGCAAAATCCTCTCCCAGAAAGAGCTGGTAGTCATTTTCTGAATTCAAATTTGGTCACAAAACTATGAGTCCGTGTCTTTTGTTCTATAAACACACCTTTTCAAATACTTGCAAGAAGAGATACCTAAATAAAGCATTGTTCTGAAAATGCTGTCTCTATGCCATTTGAATATGTGAAACACCAGATTCTGAATGAAAGCTCCTAAGGACGTGAACAATAATCTAATAGTTAATTGTTAATATGAAAAAATCTGTTGTACCATAATGAAGGAACCTGATCTAAAGAGTTTGCCCACATATTTCAACTTACAGTCAAGTATAAAAATCCATGCACTCATTTTGTAAGCTGAATGCAGAGCTGTCAGCCTGACATTTTCTGTCTCTGGCAGAATTATAATTTTATTAAATAAATACTAGCACAATATAWATAATGAAATTCTAGAGTTTAAAGCTGACAAGATGCTTCTGACTAAAGGWGTGCCAATCTGTAGCCCTTTTACTGCATCCAACCATTATGCAGTTTGGATTCGGCTTCTCTGGGAGGACAATATCCTACAGAAAAGCTCTGAGATGCAAACACTCTGAAGGTCCATGTGTTGACTGTCCCTCATCACAGGGAAAAGTGTATACAGGAGCTCTTGCTGCCCTTCATAAGAGAAACACTGTGTGTATTTGCACAGTTGGCCTCTTCTCACCTTTCTTGGGAAGGTTGAAGGGTTGGCTTCTGCTGATGAAAACCACCTTTCTGTCATCCCCTTGAAGTTTAGTTTTTCAAATGTACAAGAAGTTCTTGCCACAGCTTTGTGCTGTGAAGTCATGTTGAGACAATTACCTGTGATGACCTCTAAGTCCCTTTCTGAATTATTTATTTCCAAGACAGAAATGTGTGCAACCTGCACTCTGGGTTCCTAGCTATGTTGTGTTATATTTGACCATACAAAATGTATTTATATTATTTTGTGATCATCTACCATGCGATTCAGGTCTCCCTATAAAAGTAACAGCACTATTAAGTATACTCTTTGATCCTATTAGTTATCATGTTAGTAAAATTTTTGTGGCTTTAGCTTGGATAAAAATAGGGGACAATAAAAAATTCTTTTTAGACTTATGTTTAAAGCTCCATTCCTGACTACATTCTCAGCATGATTTGTATTTTGAGATCCATCAGGGATCTCAAAAGTTTTGAATAATTTCGCTGTCTTTTAGTTCCAAGGTCTTGAGATGAAAAATCAGAAACAGAATTGTTATAATTCTAAGACAATCCCAAATATATAAAAACATAACTTGATTATATCCCTTAGACCTGAAATCCTGACACAAGAAAGGAATAGTTGATTTTTAAAGACCTACTCTCCACAAATTCCTGCTGATTGTGAACAGTTTCATAGTCTCTACATTTAATTGGCAGTCTCAAATTTGTTACATATTTGTTTCCAGGAATTGCTAAGTGCACTTGAATTCCCACAGCCCCTGCTTTTATTCAGTTTTCAATCGTGGCTCTCCTCCAGTCCTTTTAAATTTCTATCGTTTCAAGTGTCTGTTAATTATGAAAAGTAATAGATATGCTCAGAAAGTTTCCCAGCAGCTTCCTCTAAGACAAYTGGATTTTGTTTATTCTCTCCTGCTGTTTGGTTGACAAATCTTTCCATTTTTTCTATTGTAAATGGAGTTAAATGTTTTGTGCCCTTCACAGCTGAGTAAGGAATAGATTTTCCTTGCTTGTTGGTATGAAAATTTACCATCCATTGCTACTCCTCTACATTTCCTAACTGAGGTTTTGTAATTTGTTACTTCTTTAATCCATTATCTAGTTTGCTCCTTACATGAGCTTTAAACATAGATTTCATTATATTACTGCTTCTATATGTCTATTTAAAACACTAGGGCTAGATTAGTTTTCTTTGTTTGGGCATAATTACCTGCAAAAACCATTGCAGGCTGATACACCTGAGATGTATGTTACACCAGAAGAGGAAATGGTGCATCTTGGTAAACCTGTGAYAAACCTGATCCTATGCAGATGTAGTCTGAATGTCTTTTTGTCAAGCACAAATTTTTAATTTGATTTAATTAACTTTTATTGATTATGCAACCAAACCACTATAAATTTCTGTTTAACACATCCCACTTGGTTTATCAGCCAATTAACTTGGCAGTGCTTTAAGACTGACTTTTTAAAAGTCTTCTAAATACATATTCTAGTGGTCAACCCTACATTCTTCATGCTTTATGTAAAGCTGGTATCTAGGTCTTACAGCTAATATTTGGGAAATTTCTAATTCTAAGTCTAACTAGAGTGACAGATTGAAAAAACAGAAGTAACTCTGTTCAGAATCTATAAGGAAAACTTGGTCCTGAGACCTTCAAACATGAGGAAATGTGTTTGCTTTTATTTATTTATTTATATGAAATAGCTTTGAAATAGCTTGACTCTATTGGCCTTTGAGATAGTGGATCTTAAATTCACTTAAAGCTTCACTCAATACTGCAAGGCCAGTGCATTAATCAAATAGCAGGCTTGGAAAACACACAATAAAATTTTTAACCATAAACTCTTGGTGCCAGTGGGTCGGAAGCACCCACTGCTAAGTGCTGCGGCTTTTGGCATCACTGCTGAGGAGTCAACCTCCAGGTGCCACAAAATCTTATCAACTCAAAATATCCAAGAGCACTGTTTCTCAGCTATAGTGCTGCAGCCCTTAAGCTCATCACAGTGGATTTATTATGAGGTTAATTCTGCTAGTTTAGAGAAGAGTTTTTTTGTCATAGCAGACCACTTCTCTGTTGTTGGCTGATTTTCACCTTCCTCAAACCCTTACCTTCAACTTTTATATATTGAGTGAAGGTATAAAGAAGATGCAGAACTATCCTTATGTTTGTTTGATGCTGTGCTTTGTATTTTCTTTCTGTTAGAATGGTTTCAGTCCTAAAGCTTACTTATCATCTCTCCTCTATTTTTTGTTTCCTCTTTGGTTTTTTGCCAAGCAGACATCACGGCACCCTGGTCTCCCAYCCGGATGGAAGCTTTTCCTCAGCATGGCAAACACAACCTTACAGAACCCTCTGCTCTCTCTAGGACACACATACCAGAGGCAYCAACAGTGCAGCAAACAAAAGCAGTGGGGCATCTAGATGTCAATCACAGTCCGAGATTCTTGCAATATCAAACTCACTGATGCTGTGAGRGGCTTGACTGGAGCTCCAGGAGGAAAAGCAGCAGATGTGATAGGATGAAGGGCTGGCTTGCCCTGCACAGGGGCTCAGGGCTAYATCCCCACCTGGGGATGATGGGCTGCTGTCTGAGGCTGTGCCTGCGGCCACACAGAATTTCCTCCAGGACAAGGAGCAGGCTAAGATTTTAGACTCCTGTTTTGTGGGCAGTTGATTCTTTTTCTATCTCCATAAAGAAGTAAATTTCACAGCAAAATCCAGCTGTACTTTATGAGCGGCATGAGGTTGCATTTGTGTCCTTTATATGAAAAATTAAAGACCTGGTAAAATTTGGGTAACAGAGATAGAGGAGACAGTTTAACACCTATTAACTRACTGAGTATGCAGAAGTTCCGTATTCAGTCCTTTAAAGATCTTTGGGTCCTTGACTTTATATATAAAGCTTGCTCTGCATCCAAGTGACTTTACATACTGAGGTGAAGATCGATATCAGTGGATAAYAGCAAAGTAAACTGCAGCCATGCAGGTTCCTGTGTGGTGCCACTGGCACCATAAAATCTCACTGTGCACCTCAGTTATCCACTGAGMTCCACTGTTTCCCATCAGTCTTGAATTAGCTATCATCAGAATGCATGGGGTCACTAAGGAGATATTATTCTTGCTCTCAGTAGGGTAATAGGTTGTTTTACAATTAATATTTAATGGGAGTGAGTTTGGAATCTCCAGGAAGTCATTAATAGTTGATCTGCTTAAAAGGGGGGTTATTTGGGTTCATCTCATCTACAGTAATTATAATACATGTTAGCTTGTGGGCAGCAACCATTCAGGATACTGGATCTTGAACCCTGAGGGGAGCAAAAGCCTGWCTGAATGAGGAATGGGTAATTCATACAGGACGGGGAAAGTGCTCTGTGAGAATAAATACAGTATATAAAATCATACCTACAACTAATAATCTATGTGTTTAAACTTAAAAAGMAAAATTATTTGGGAAAAAAAAAATCCTTTATTCAGACATGCTTTTGTTGTTGTGTTCTGATGTACAAACAGGGTACAACCAAAATTTGCTGCAAAGCTAAAGCCAAATTTACTCACAGTGCAGATCATCAGATTTCAAAGCAAGAATCACTGGAACAATATCACAAAAAAAAAAAAAAAAAAAAAAAAAAAAAAAACATAAAAACCTTAGGTTTAAGCAATCAGTAGACAACATCAGTGGGTAAATTTTATAAAAACCACAAATACCTCATTTATCCCAAACCACATTTTTGATTGACTGCAGCTATTCGTGATGTTATGCCAAGTTTGGCAAATAGTTCCACCCCACCATAAATACTATTTTCTAATGGGAAATAGTTCATTTTGACAGTTTATAAACTAGGTATTTTGATTTTTTTTTGTTTTGAATCAATCATTCTGAAGTGAAATATACATCTCAAAAGTTTATAGATTTTTCTTTAGAATTTACTGAAGCTGAAAAGTTTCAGTTAGGGTGGAATAATCAGAGTTTTTTGTTTGGGGTTGGGGTTTTGTTTTTTTTTTTAATTTTAGACAGCTTATGAACTTTTACTTGTAATTTCTTTTTAAGAATCTGAAAATTCAGGCATTCATATAGCAAGCATGGAATAGCAAGACACTCTGAAGGACCAGCAAAAGTCTTCAATTCACCCTAGATACAGAAAAGATTGTGATTTTACAGCTTACAATACAGATGATATYGGTATTTATGGGAGTGAAAACAGAATATTTGAAACTTTAACTTAGTTTCAACATGGAAAGTCCTTCAAAGTGATTCTGGGTTATTTAGAGGATGTGAACATAAGGCTGAACACGTATAAAAGGTCCCAGATCTCTCCTGTCCTTTGCAGTGTTCTCAGCAAGCTTGGCTGCTACAGGAAGCACATGGGGCCCCTGAGTTTATTATTCCTTATTGATCCAGATTGTCTTGGTTTAGGGCAAATTTGAGAGGAAACTTTCAAATGGGGTCTTTTTATAAGCAAATTTAAGCAGTCATTCTTTTTCTATAGTTCCAGAAAGATTTTTTTTAGAGAAAAGTGGAAAAATTTGTTTATTCAACAAGCAAAGTACTCACAAAAATGACAATATGAATAATATTAAACAATGGAACTTTTAACTCTTCTGAAGAGATGCAAATTTAGAGAGTTTTTTTTGTAGGTCAGAGTGTTTTCATGGGTGTGTCTTCAGCTTTCTCTCAGTCTCTCTGGGGCTTGGGTGTCTCTCTCCAGGGCTCCAGTCCAGCGTCCTGGCTGCAGTGCAGCTTGGGGAGCCCCTGGAWGACAGTCCTGATGTGCCTGGGCTGAACAATAGCTGAGCAGTTCCAAAAAACTTCTGGCCTCAGCTAACTAAAAAAAAACCAAACAAACCAGCTAAAAGCAAAGGAAARCTCTCTCCCCCACTGTCCATGCTGCAGGAGCAGGAATTCCAGGAGCAGGAATGTGTGGGAGCAAGCGCAGTTTCTGCAATAAACTGTGTGCTTCTTCTCTCCCCTTTCACTCTTGGAACCAGTCTTAAAGGTGCAGAACTTAATATCCAGCATAAACAGAACAGACAACTGGGGATACAAACCTCATAAAATSACCCTAGGACACTCCACCCCTTATCCCCATATCGTCAGCTTAGTACCAAARTAATATATATTCTAACTTTACACACACATATATACACAGATTTATACATACATATATACATTTTTAAACATATGTATATCTATCTATCTATCTATCTATATATATATCTCATATATAGCAACATACAGTTATTGCTAGCAACATTCAGCAAACAGTGACATTTATACATGGGTTTCACTCAACAATCAAGATTTTTCTGAGATACACATCTTGTTGTTCCATCTTTCTGCATTATCCACCATGTGCAACTTGGTTTTTGATCAAAGACAACTTCATGTCCTTGAAGCAGAATTAATCCAAAGAGCTTTTCTTAACAAATCTCTGAAATGTACCACTGGGACTTTGTCTCTTTCTGTTGTATGCAGGGGATCAGATTGGGTAGGGCCTGCTTGGCTGGGCGAACTTTGGGTGTTGACACCAGGTGGCCTTTGCTAGATGTTGCTCTTAATTTTTGGAAGAGCTCCCACCCAATGCTTTCAAGGTGGTTTTTAACAGACTGTTGTACCTCTCCACTTGGCCTGCAGCTGGTGCACGGTAGGGGATATGGTACATCCACTCACTGCCATGTTCCCTAGCSCAGGTGTGGATAAGGGCTAGGGAACATGGCAGTGAGTGGGTGTACCAAAAGGCTGGTTTTGAAATGAGTCTCATTGCCTGACTCAATATTCTCAGGGGTGCCATGCTTCCAAAGGACTTGTTTTTCAAGGCACAGGACGGTATTACAGGSCATAGCATGAGGCAGAGAGTAGGTTTCTAATCATTTTGTGGTGGCTTCTACCATTGTGAGCACATAGTGCTTACCTTGGCACGTTTGGGGCAATGTGATGCAATTTTCCAGGCTTCTTTATACTTCTATTTGGACCACTTCCCACCATACCATAGGGGCTTCACCCTCTTGGCCTACTTGATGGCAGCACACRTCTCACAGTCATGGATAACCTGTGAAATACAGGTTAAATCCACACCTTGGTCTCGTGTCCACTTATAGGTGGCATCCCTGCCCCTATGGCCTAAGGCATCATGAGCCCATTGAGCTAGGAGCTAGCAAGGAGATTAAARAGGGCCTTCTTCAAATCTCCACGGTACAGATCAGAGGTTCTGGTACCAAACATAGACATCCCCCGGACAGAAAGAGGAGGTACACCCCRCGAGGTGAGCTGTGGTTCTCCTGCATGATTGTGGGAAAAATACGTGGGTTTGACTTCAAAATTTTAGTAGTCAGCCWGTAGTCATCCTAGCATGCAAGTAGACTCTCATTACTAACTTCTTTGTGCACTAGCTCTGATCCACAAGAACAGCTGTGGGAGTTGAGCTGCCTGAAAGCATCAACTTGAAACTGGGGGAACCTGGTCTGTAGTTAATCTGATACTCATCTCAGGGTGAGCATCATTCCAGCAGCTTTGACTCCWGGGAAAGAATATGGTAATAGTTTTGTTCATATAAGGTTGTGGTTCTAGAAGGTTCTCCAGTTCTTCCCCGTGATTGGTTGTTATTTGGCACAGAGTTTTACATATTTCTAATCAGTGTTTCAGATTGGACCCTTACCCTCAACTCCGCCCCTCAACTGACCATATATATATATATATATATATATATATATATATATATATATATTTATATCCTGCCTTTCCTCTTGTATTTTTTGAATTAGTCCCATACTGCCTACTGTTGTTTGGCTTCTGTTTGTTGTTTTTGCCATTAAACCCTTTTACTTTCACCTTAGTCCCAGCTGACATGGTCCTGGGGTCATGGAGCTGAAGCCGCGACAGATAGAGAAGGCTCTCTGTGCTTCAGTCATCCTAAATTTTGTCTCAGAGTGATGTCCTTAATATTCTTGGCTCTTATAAATTTCCAGCTTGTTCTCCAAAGGAACTTAAAAGAACGAGACTCAAGGGGTAAGCTGCAAGCCTGGACCAAAAGTTCTTAGAGCAAGGGACTCATCTCTGCTGGTCCCTCATGACTGSTTTCAGCTCCTGTTCCAAGAGGATAATGAAGAAAATCTGGATTTCAGTAAAGAAATGAAATCTTTATTCATCAAAAGAACACAGTATTAAAAAACCAGAAAACTAATCCTTTCATTCTATTAGAATAGATGTAGACTCATCAAAAAACATAGTTCCAATTTATACCCAGAAAGCCAAATTATAAATTAATCTGATGGCAGTGATGCAGATTAAGAACTGATGGGTTTTTCATGGCTTTTAAAAAAATTCTTTTAATATGTTTAGCCAGCTCTCAAGATCCCAGGATATTGCTTTCTTATCACTATGTTATCTCTTGGTATATTGTTTTTGCAGCTTAAATTTCATTGTTACACCTTGACAACTTGGAATTTGTGGTCTCATATCACCACTAAGTTATCATGGTTTTGCTGTGTGATATTAATTAACTTTGCCAGCATTTGTTGAGCTGGAGGACCTGCCTTTGTATACCAGAGAGGGAAATAAGTGAAAATGTACTACTGTTGTTGCTGATAGAAATCGACTTTTGTGCTGTGTAGTTTCTGAAGTCTTCCAGTTCTGAAGCTGTTTGTGTGTCCAGAGTGCACCAGAAACCCCAGGCTTTGGCTGAAATTTCATCAGGATTACAAGAAAATCTGCTGGCCTATGTCAGTGTACAAYGCACGACAAGTGTCAGAAAATGTCAGGAACTACAATGAACACGATGAGAAATCAGTGAAACAAAAGAAATACTACTGTAGACAGTGCTAATAAGTACTGTGGTACTATGTTTAATGCATGTTTTTAGGTGATGTCACTGTACCTGGCAAATGTATCAGGTACATGAAATGAAGTCTCTAATTAAAAAGAGCAGCAATGTGATCCTGACTTCATTAAAACTTTGCATTTTCCTGTGTTTAGTCATACTTGTAGGTACTTGAAGTAAGATCCTGATGCAGAGACACGCTTCCACATTTGTAACCTCTTTCAGTCTGATCTTGTAGTTTCAAAAAAGAAACAAGTGAAAATTGAGATGGTACTGATGTTACATGATCTCCAAAGCACCTTTACTGTAAATTTGTAAGATTTATTTCTAAGGCAGAGCTGCTTCAGTGCTAAAGGCAGGAATCTCAGGATTCTGCATCTACAAGTATACTTTAACCAATGTGCTCCTGCCTCTTCACCTCTTGGATCTTGTTTTATGAATATGGAGAAATGTTTTTGAAGAGAAGTGTTTTGCTGCTATTCAGAGATGAGAACTGTGGATTTGAACAGCTCCTCTGRGCTCCAGATAAAGGCAGGCAGCCCTAATTTCTAGTTTACTCTTCTCTAACTTGACATTGTGTCATAGATAGATTCAACAACAACACCCATTTTATATGTTTTGTGCCAAATAATTACAGTTTTTGAGGATTCTGAGCCTGGATATGATTCCTCAGAAGGATTCCATAGAGCATGTCCACAGCACTACTGCCTCTCCAGGCTTCTCTGGTACCCTCTCCAGGGACAGGGCAGGAAGAATCAGGCCGAGCAGCTCTTTAGGCAAGAAGTTTTTTGGCTGCAATGCYGTGATCTGGGTGTGTAGTAAACTTTCACCGAGGCCAGAGATAAAGAGAGCTTAGGCCAGGAGTTCTGTAGCTGGTGAGCACAAATTTCCCTTTTTGGTTTCTGTAAGACTTTGGGCATGCAGAAAGCTCTGCTCTCAGTCTGCTCTCACTGCTGTCCCTCAGCCCCCTGTCCCTGCCCTTCCGAGAACAGCCCATCACCATGTAGTTGAGTGTAAACAAACCTTTTGAGGTCATMATTTTGGATTTAGAATTCCTAGTGTCCTCCTAAATCCTATTTTATATTCTCATGTCTTTATTCAACTCCAAATMAAAAGAGGGCGTATATCTTAGTATTAAAGGTTAAAGAATCTGATTATCTCCCCTGACAGTGAACAGTGTCTTGAGGTGATGTGTAAGTCATATTTGAGTGCCCCTTATCTAAGAAGGCAATATTTCATTTGCCTTTGAATTTTGTGATTATTTTATAATTATATGTCATTTTTTTCCTCAGTTCCACAGGATTAAAAATATTCCTTCTACAAGATAAAATGAGCAAGAAATTGAGGATTGTGTAAAATAGAGGCCAAATTCAGGAGGAACMATTTTTTCTAATATAAGATTATCTGAGCTCTAATGGTCACTTAAAATCTGAGCATTGAAGCTTGCAAAATGTAATTTGTTGATAGGTCACATGATCTCCACATTGGYAATGGAAGTTTGCTGGCTGGGGAAAAGGCTTGTGACTTAGTTCTCATCTTTTGCAGTTTGCTGTATGGGAAGGGTGGTGTTTGCAACATGATGTAATGTTATGGAAAAAAATAGTCTGGCATAAAAAAATTTATTCAGGGTAACAGACTGAGAATAATTGCTAGTAATTGTAATCGCAGAATCATAAAATCAGAGAATATACTGAGTTGGAAGGGAGCCACAAGGATCATTCAAGTCCAACTCCTGGCCCTCCTGGCCCTGCACAGCACCATCCCCAGGAGTCGCACCGTGTGCCTGAGCGCTTTGTGTGAGCACTTCCTAAGCTCTGTCAGGCTTGGTGCTGTGACCACTGCCCTGGGCAGACTGTTCCAGTGCCCAACCACCCTCTGAGTGAGGAGTCTTTTTCTAATATCCAGCCTGAATCTCTGAAGCCAGGTCGTGGAACTTGCGGTTTATTGTAAGGGCGTGGCTGCAGGGCCCTGCTTGGAGCTGCCAGCCGCAGCTCGGAGCAGGCCTGAGAGAAGAGACGGGGAGAGAGGATGAGAGGGTAAGAGAGTAAGAGAGGCAATGGATCAAGGTTCTTGTTACAATACAATAAATCTTCTTCTGTGTTGGATATTCTAATTCTCACCAACTAATATAGTACAATATACAAATCTTATAGCATTTACATACAGCCTATAAGAATCATTACATTACCATACTGTGTTACATTTTAAACTTTTGGACTCCTTCTGCTAAGGTAGTAGGGTCTGCTCTGACCCTTGGACTACTTTGTAAGCAGAGGGTGTTGTTTCATCAAAAGGGGATTACTTTCAGCCGACCACACCATTGTCTTCTAGTTGTTCAGTAACTAAGGGATCTCAAAGCTTGCTTTCATTTCAATCTCGCTTATAGTTTCTACATTCTCAAAATCTTTTGCCAGACGATCATATTTATAAGACTTTCCTGTTTCATCTTCCCCAACACTTCCCTTCAGTCTCCTCCAGGGTACTGACCAAGTGCCCTCAGCCACTCTTCATACACCTTCCCCTCCAGACCCTTCACCATCCTCAAGGCCCTCCTTTGGATGCTCTCTAATAGTTTAATGTCTTTTTTATATTGTGATACCCAAAAGTGCCCCCAGCACTCGAGATGAGGCTGTCCCAGCTCAGAGCAGAGCAGGACAATCTGGGCTGGCCATGCTGGGCCATGCTGGGCCTGATGCCCCCGGGACAGGGCTGGCCCTCCTGGCTGCCAGGGCACTGCTGACTGATGTTCATCTTGTCACCAACCAGGACCCCCAGGTCCCTTTCTGCAGTGCTGCTCTCCAGCCATTCTTCCCCAGTCTTTAATACACAACCGGGGTTGCCCCATCCCAGTTTCAGAATCTGTCACTTGTTAAACTTCCCATGGGTGGTGATTTCCCATCTCTCTAATCCATCAAGTTTTGTAGATGATCAGAAGGGTATTAGCTGTATAATCTGCAGTTTTGTTTCTTCCTTTGTTTTCCATTTTTCATGGAAATGGAGCTCTTCCCTAGTGGTTCATCCACTGTTATATAATGGCAAGGAAAAGGAAAATATGTAAGAATTTTACAAACAAGAGAAATCCAGCATTCACTCAGTGCATTGCTACAATTGGCTTTTATTTGCAAATCTTATTGACATGGTTGAGTAAATTTGGCTTTCTGTGTTAAGGGCTAAATTTGTCTGTCTTGTACTTTAGATTTTTTTTTCTATAAAAATGCCTTACAAGAGGGAGAATTGTATTTCTTTGTCTCTCTCAGATATATCTGTGTCCATTTGTTTCGATCATCTCTCTAAAGAGATGCCAGAAGGCAAGTGCAGTACCTTTCCTCATGTCTCAGGATGAGGAGGATGAACAGATGATGGGGTGCTCTGTGCTGACTTAAGCAGGCTCCTGTATATGACTCCCTGCTGCTTTCCCTGGCTCTTTGTGCCCACTTGCCCCAGAGGTTCTCAACGTGCAAAGGCAAAGATAAGAGGAATGTTTACATGAACACTTTTCCTCTGGAAACAAAAGTCATGCTGCAGTACTGGAAGCACTGTTTTATTTTTGTTCTCTTGCTTTAAATTTTTCTGCTATTATTTTTATTTCTTTTTTTAGGTGAATGATAAAACTGATTTATCTTAAATCAAAGGTCTTCTGCCTCTTTAATCAGTGAGAAGGAGGAGCCAATCCCAAATGCAAAGGAGTGGATGTTTTTATTCTCAACATCTGTAATCACTGAGGTTATCCACTTTTTCCTGTTTCATTTGGTGACATTTGGTTTTAGCTTTATTTTTGTTTGTTGTCATTTTCCCTCCTAAGTCACTAAGACCCTCTGAAGGTCAATAAGTCCCAGTAAAGATCAATTAATGCTTTGAAAAATATTTTTTTCCATTTTTAAGAAACTGAAAACATAAAAAATTTCAGGTGCCACTGCAGAATGTTACAAAGGCTTGTAAAATGATGGAAAGAAATGGGGGCAGATTTCAGGGAATTAATAGCTAAATCTGCCTCAATGTCATTCACATAATTTATAATGTAAGGATTTAGTGAAGCCATAATGTAACTGTATCTATTTTATGAGTGAAGAAATACTGGGCTGTGTTAGATGACAGAATGACAATATTTTGTACAAATGTGCACAGAACTTATGCAAGGAAATTCATACTAATTTGACCAGACATTATTTTTCATACAATATCATATCCATCGCTGTGATCATAGAAGGTGTTTCTACAGAACGAAAATATTATTTGTCTAGTGAACAGTTTTGTTTTATTTTGAGCATTTGAAGAATCAATAAGTGTTTCCATCATTGGAACTATAAAGACAAGTATGTGTACCAAAGATAGAGAATTCTAAGAAAAATTAAGTAGTAGACTGGAGAGGAGGAGAGAAGAAAGAGCTGTGAAATGTGGTGCTGGCTTATTTAAAGAGCTAACTGAATTCCGCAGGTGAAAAGTAGACAGCAACAATCTACCCATCAGTGATAGTTGCAATTATTATATGATTAAATGGAATATGAACAAAATGGTTTTGTTTGGTTTGGTGGGTTTTTTTTAACTTTTACTATTTAGTAATGTGCTATAATGCTTCTGATTATATAATCTATTTTTTATTAGCAATTTTATGAACTATCTGCTTTAAAATGTGACTGTTTTTGAAAAATTCACTTGTGAACATCAGAGCCTGTATGCAGCAATTTAAAGGTAGTCTAGGACACAGTAATTTAACATTTTTGTTTCTTTGTATATCATAAGCACTGCTGAAAAAATTGACAGACAAATGAAAATACTTCTATTTGTTCTGATAAAGACAATATTATGCTTGCAAGTGGTCTCCTTGCCCTGGAACACAGTCATGATGAGTTTCTGCCTTTCCAAAATATTCAGAAGTTAAACATCAAAGAAATAATATGCTTCTAACATTAACACAGTTCACATTTCAAATCCTGCCTGGACTGCTTGGTTGTTTTGTTTGCTGTTATTGAATTCAAATTGTAATGTTTTCATTGCTGTGAGAAATGTTTCCCTATTCAAATCTTTTTCTCCAAATATGTTTCTCTAAACATCATTCTCAAGGTACTCAACATCTAATAATGAAGAAGTGTATGCTTGTTCTGTCTCTTTGGTCTTCTYCTTTGATGTGTTATGAGGATAGGTTTTACTTTTATTGTGTTTTGTAATTCTGTTTTTAAGACTGAGCTATGTGTTCAGTCACTTAGCGTGGAGACTTTATGAATATATTTATTATTCTCCTCCAGATGATAGCTTGATTTGGGTCCTGTTCTCATTGCTTTTTGTATCCCTTAAAAAACAGAGAGTTTAGGTTGTTCTTTTTCATGTTATTTGTTCTCTTTGTAACACTGGAAAAGAAATGTACTGTTGTGTTCATTCCATAAATAGAGAATTTGGTGAAAAGGAGCTCATTTTTTTCCCAAATTTGAAGCCGAGAAATGTAAAGGAATATTAAATCAAATAATACCACAGAATATCAAATAAATAAAATAAATATCAAATACATCAAATAAATACACAGAACACCAGAAGACCAGAAGCCAATGGCTACAGTACATGTCCAGAGAGCAGCATGGTATTGAGGCAGGGCCTTACAGAGGCAGCGGGGATGTGACTAACTCAATGTTGTTAAAACATCACCTGGGTAAAACACTTACACAAGCACAAACAAGGAGTCTTACAGCATCCTCCACTGCCCAGTGGCTCCTAGATCTTCCCTTGTTTCCCTCTGTCACCATCCCTGTGTCTATAAAAACACAATCTTTGCAGTAACTAGTCTGGTTGTTAAATGGTTACTGCAGCAAAGTACGCTTAACTATTTTTTCCATTTCATGATCTTGGTGTTTCCTCTGGCCAGTGAATCATGTGTCTCCCTCCTGGTTCCTACACCACAGTACTCTTCTCTTTTTCTTCTGCCTGAGAGTCACACCTGCACTGTGAAGCCCTCTTTCTGCCTGTGCTGTTGAGCTGACAGAGAAGAGCATCCATCATGTTACTTTTGATTGACTCAGGTAGGGGAACACTGGGTGTGAGTTGGGAACAGAGGTCATCTGGTAGTTACATCTAAGGACAGAAGTGCATCCACAAACACAGTGACAAGCAAAGCCTGTTTTAAGTAGGACTCTATTTAGAAGAGTACATGGTTTTGAAATACATGTCATTCAGTTCAATGCAAATATCTATCACTTACTACACTTAGTGCATAAATGTGTGATAATTCTCACCTGTTTCCATTAATTAAGTGCTTTCCTAAGTTGTATCTTCACCTGGCTTTCTGCAAACTCAGCTTCCCACTAGCTCCTGCGGATTCTGCAACATTTTCTACTCTGTCATTTGACTTCATGCTCTTCTCCACCACAATCCGCACGAGCTCCACAAACACATTCAGGTCTACTAGGTTTCCCCTTTCTAAACTTTGTGATTTCACTGCTTCTGCTTCTGGTGCCTAGAAAAGTTCAGTCATGGTTTCAACCATGGCTTCAGGGTTTTTTTTTTTAAGATTTAGAGAATTAAACCTTTACGACTCCCTTCTGAAACAGCTCCTGTGATGCTGTTTGGGTTTTTTTGGTTTTTTTTGTTTGTTTGGGTTTTTTGCTTACAACTAAAATCACTCTATTCTCATTTATGTCAAAATAGTATGTCCTCTCTTTTTTTTGTGTGTTGTTATAGTACAGGATTTTCAGCAGTAATGCTTTTCTTTTTCTATAAGTGTGATGCTGCATGAGAGAGTTTAAGAAGCTTTGACCGAGGTTTGGCAAATGGATAGATTTTTAGAGAAAAAAGACACACACAGACATTCTTCAGGATTATACTTAACTAAGGATTTTCCAAGTTCCTATGCAGACTTGAAGACTTGAAGCCATTGCCATTTTTTCTCAATTAGTTGAATAAATGGTATTATAGCTCTCTACAAAACTTTAATTTAAAGCTGTTCTACACAGACATAATGCTATTTTTGTGTTAATTAGGAAACTTGCAGACTTACTGAATGCATTCCATYTCACTGTTGCTGTGCCAACAGGTGTTTTGTTTCATTTGGGGATAAATTACCTGCAAATGCTTTGTGGCACACAAAACATTTCTTTAAGAATATCAGATCAACATATAGCTGTGTCATTAGAAATGCTATGAAGATAGCCAGACATTGTGCACTTAATTGTTGTTCATTAAAGACCAAGCTTTTGCAACAACCCGAAACACTTTAAAATTGCCAACACTTTCAATTTTCATAAATTTATAGTGGAAATTTTTGACCTGATATTTTCTATGTTCTCAGAAATTTTACTGACAATTTTTATAAACAGTTTTTATTGACAAGAGTGCATAGTTTCCTACTAGTTTTTACAAAAAATATATAACTAAGTACATGAGAATTCAAACAAAAATAGTAAAGGGAGCAGATATAATACTGCCAAAAAATGACAACTGAAATTTTGTACATTTGAAAAAAAATTTTATTGCATCACAGATGAGTAAAACTTCTACTAGCAGAGGTATTCACATCTGTAACTAAATGAGGAGGATAAACATCATAGTTTAAAGTTAAAACATCATAGTTTAAAGTTAAAATTTACCTGAACATGGTTTTGAGTATTATTTTCCATTGCCATTCCCACTAGCATTTTATTGTTGAAAAGCTATTGTTAATGATCTGAGATAAGGATGAAAGGATCTGGTGATTGTGTTTGTTGGCTGTTCCAAAGACTTAGAAAGGGAAATAATATTTCATGAGTTTCTGGGTGAATTTACCAAGCAGGATGAGATGTTTCCTGAGTAAGCAAGGATTTATAGCCCACACCTGCAGGAGGTGGTCCTATGGCTTTGTATAACTTAGAAGTAAAATTTCTGCTTTTCAGGGCATGTTCAGTTTCCACATGTTCACCTCCTCCCACTCTCAGTTTTGCAAGTTCCCTGCCTCTGATGGCATGAAGCAACCTTTCATGAAACAGGAAATATTGTTTTAAGATTATTATGTGCCCAATCTGCCTGCCAAAACTCATTCTGAAATCAAAATACTTGCTCAATCAGCTTCAGAGCATTATTCTGCTTCTCCTGTAAGTTTTATGCAACACTGTGGTTTTCCTTTCTTCCATTTTCTGTATTCTGTCTGCCCTGTTCCCATGTGGTTTCTTAAATCTGTATTAATATCAGAGGATTAAAATATTACAACTAATTAAAATTATCCCTATTAGTGACAAAAGCAGGGCATTATCGAATTAAAACCAGTAGTTTAATCCTTGTTTCAATGGTGCAGTGCACTCACAAATACAATGTACTCCCAAGTTTGCTCAGGGGCAGTTTTCCCTGGGAATAGGCAGTAGGGCTGAGAGAGCAGTTACCCTGCACTGCCTGGGGCCCTGCAGACACAGAGAGGCACTGCAGGAGCAGCCCAGCCCAGGAAACAGAAAATGCAAGGGCAACGCCATCCCTGGCTGTGGGACATGACAAACTGCTGAACTGGGGGCCATGGACCAAGGCTTTCATGGCTTTCTCTTTCTGACCAACACATCTATAGCAACTCTGGTATTTGGCATGGATTAAAAAACCCTGCAAGCACACAAATAAATTAAATGGCAATGCCATGCTAAGCAGACCAAACTGAGTGTGAAATTCATGCTCGTGCAGAGAAGAACATTGAACTATGGTTCAAAATTTGAGCAGAAGCAGATAATGTAAGTTTGGGTTCACTGTATAAAAATATGATCTCAGATCTTTAAAGGTACTTAGGCCTTTTACTCAAATCTTGTTTAATGGAGATTTGACACCTAAATACCACTGAAGACATAAGTCATTATTAATATTTCCTTAATCACAAAATCTTTAGCCTGTTTAGAGAAATACTATCACAGAAAGTCCTTGTTCATGTTGCTGTGCCAGATCTAATGCCACCATAAAGCTTCAGAGGTTTTTAAAGTGCCTAAAAGCTTCAGATGTCAAAGCCAAAATTACATTTTATGTGACTCACAGACCAATAAATCACTTTCTTTTTTCAATGCTGTTAGTTCCTGAATAACCCATAGAAAGCAAAATTACATTGGGAAGAATGAGATAACAAGTCCAGTGGAGAGGTTATATATTGTAAATAAGAAGGATATGCTTTTTCTTTTAAGAGAAGTCTGCCATGGTTTTAATAGTCCTTATGTATACAAGTTCAGCATAATCCCTTTATTGTGTTCACATATGTGTTACTGAGAATTCCTCTCCTTGCTCAATTTATGCTGAATTCTAGGGGAAAAAATTGTCTTTGAAGTACTTGGAAGTTTACTGTTTTGTGACTTCTAAGCTCCAAACCGCTCAGAAATAAAGTAGCAACTCATTACAAGCACTTGTCACTCTCAAGCACTTGTCTTATCTGAAGTTTCTATTCTCAAGTGACTTTAACAGCATTAAATCAACACCATCTACTCAAGAGTTGCCAGTCTAGTACATTTTTGCCAGATGATCTCTCTTTTGATCTGATTCTGTGGAAAGCAGCAGGGTGTGCCAGCTCTACAATTTATCCACAATAAAAGCAATCAAAGATGTTATTTTTTTATTGTCTGAGCTCTGCTTTATCTCATATTATGGAATTTTCCTTCCCTGACTGGTAGCAGCAGCTGAGGCCAAAAGCTGTGAAAATGGCACAGAGTGATCACTTCTGGTGACACTCATTGAGTGTGCTGACTATACCATCAGGGAAACAAAATACTTCTCTATGATAACAAATTTGGCCGCCTAGTACCTGACATTTGKCAAACTCCTGAACATTTTGCTAGTGGATGAAATCGGTATCTTTTACTTAAAAAGTCAGCTGAAGGAAAGTCCTCTAAGCTATAGATTCACTGTTGCATGCTGAATTTTTGATTGTGATGGCAGGAGAGACTGTGCACATGTAGTAAATTAAAATACTTCTCTCTGCAACTGGCTGTCCTCTGTCTCTGTCCTACTGCCCTTGAGAGCAGAGGCAGTAGGAACAGAGCTTAGATTTGCACCTCATTGCTCCAGTTCATGTCTCAGTGTGTTAGATTAAGCCACTGATGGCTACAGAACCCGCTAAACCGCACTAACACAGTGGACTAGAGCTGTGATTCTGTCATGCTGATGCAGAAATAACAGAATTATAGAGAAAAGGGAGAGCAGACAACTCTGCACTGAGGCCTTAGTCAGCTATGACTGTACTTGACATATTCCAGAAACTGCCTGTTCTGGGCATCACAAGCGGAAAGAGTTGGACTGTTGGCTGAGATTTATGATTACGAGCTGGCCTTGTGAAATTTCGTCTGAACTGAGGATGCCTCAGCCAGGGAGCTTGGAGGAAATGCTGGAGGCAGAGAGAAATTCGTACTTCTGTTCCAGCTTTCAGCAGTTCAGAAAACTTCTAAAGCTGGTGTTTGTGAAAGACTGGTATTTACAGCCTGGGGGGCTTTGGGCCTTAGCTGCTGTTCTTGTTTGGATGCTGTCTTCTAGTTCTTTTTGAAAATTCAGCTGAAAAGGAAGGTGTCAGTTTCTGTCCACCTTTACTTTAACAGAGGACTTTCAGAGGCAGTTCAAATTATCTTGCATATCCCAGAAGCTGTGCCTTCATTTCCTGAATTACAGAAGTTTATTCACTGCTCTTCTGTTGAAGTTGTACTGCTGTGCAGAAAGAAAAAAAACAAGACTGAGAGGGCCAGAAAGGAGGAGAGAGTAAACAACTGGGAATGTAACTTACAGCCTCATAACACACAGCCTGGCCCAGGAAGAGGCCAGCTCAGATACTGCTCCTGTATTTTATTTGTGGATTCTTCAATGCCAAAATGCGTAAACAATCCTTGGGGCAGGGAGCAGAGCCTGGGGGAGGGATCACATCAGATCCTCTGAACCTCTCTGTGTTCTCTTTGCTTACTGTTCTGTGCTCCTGAGCCTTGTAATCTTTCTACAGCTCTTAGGTCTGCATGGTACTCTGTGTGCTGAAACCAATCATGGTCTGAGTTCAGCATGAGCCAAACAGAAGATATGAGACCAAGACAGTGTGCTCATGGGCTTCTTCCCATCAGTACATACCAAGCCGTACTCTGGCTCCTGCATGACTTAAGCTTTACTTGTATCTCCAAATCTTTTCAGAACCCAAGGAATAGCTGCTATATCAAAATCCTGTTGAGAAATATGTTTCCAGTGCTAAGTCAAAGAGTTAAAAGTAAAGAGTTAAAAGTAGCATAAAGTTGTCTTAATAATTCAGCTTCTTCTTGGATCAATTTCTATTTAGAGATCGGCATAATCCTCAAGAATTTCCTCATTGTGTATATGAGCTATGTGACCACTATGTGTCCTGGACCAGCAATTTGCAACACCAGAGGGCAATATCTTGCTTTCCAGTGTTGGGTATTCACCACAGAGACTACAGTGACAAAAGTGACAGCCTAATCAGAAACAGGCTGTTCATACCTCAAGATAACAAAGTAGTAACAGAAACAGCCCAGGAACAGCAGTCTTCTCTTGCTAACTAGCCCTAAAATGTATCTACAGATTGCATTATTGGTCACCACATCACTGCTTGGTCTGCAAAGTGAGATCAGAGTAATCATTGCAGTTAATAACAAGGACACTACACTCAGTGTACAAACCACCTCAGATGCTTTCTTTTCAAGTATGRCATTGCTGAACTTAGTGTAGCTGCAGCAAGTGCTTGATGTAGCTATCAAACATCTTAAATGCTTGAACTCTCAGATTTTTCCACTCAAATTGTTTAAGCATATGATGATTTCATTTCAGTTGATACAGTGATGTCTCTCTRTGGGATCAACATCTGAACATTAAGTTTAATTAACTGCCCAGCAGATTTAGTAGGGTTTTTAGTTAGCACTCACTGTGACAGAGGTGTTTCAATTCCACATTGTCCCCATCTTCAGTTTAGTCACCTGAGTTTCTTCTCTGTAAGAGGTGACAGAAGAAGATTGACACCTCTTAATGGTGAAATAACCACATAAACCTCAGAATGGCTGAGTTCTTTCCAAAAACTGTGGAKATTGCTTCTTAAATCAAATTTTATAATTTGAATATCTCATTATAGTAGCTAAAGTTACAATGGATGAATCCAGGTCCAAGTGAATTTTCAGTTAATTAGATTAGCAGTTAATCACTATTAACTGCTATCTACCAAGTTGATAGCAATGTCTGTTACTAGCTTGGTGACATGTAGTTGAGTTGTTTGATTAATTTGCACACAAAGATTACAGCATTTAAAACATGATGACAGTTCTTTTTTGGGCTTTTATGGACAYCTGTGGATTTTCTCCATAATATATTTTCAGCTGTTTAGGTAATATAATTGGCAGTATTGATGGTTTGAAAGACTGCATCTGTAATCTCATGCAGACATTAGTAAGTAAGCACTCAATGGGCTTTTGAAATTAACTGATAAGGCCTAATTTAACATGAGATCTTTTGAATGCAACAAAATTGTTATTTACTATGATCTCATAGAAAAAACAGTAGTACCATATCTCTTGTATTTTGTGCATTTGAGGAGACTTGCCCTTTAATCTGGGCATAATGAAGCATTTATGAGCATATTGTGGTTTTTATATACCATTTTGTGTGTATTACATTCCTAATGGATCAGGCATAGAGTACAGTCAACCTACATACCAATGATAAGGTGCTTTTCAGTTTATGTGCCAGATATTGAGGAGAATGGTTTCCTAAGTAATTGATATGACCTATCCCCTTTCAGTAATATAGTTCAAGGGTAATATTTTAATAATAGAAAAAAATCTATGCATATAGAGAATTCTTTTATTTCACTTTTGTCCCTTCTCTTCTGTTTACAACTGTTACTTCCAATACTTATTCAAGACTGGAAGGATTAAGTATACATTTTTTTTACAAGAGAATTTATCATTATTTCAAATTTTGATGTTATTTTAATGTCTACTTCAATTAGTTCAAGAGAAAGAATAATTTCAGCTTTTGTAATCATTAATAACTTTGCCTTATCCATATTAAAATAATCTCCATGAAGTCACCATACTGCAGCTTCTGTGGGACATGGGCAGTTGCTTC
Source organism: Cardinalis cardinalis (assembly GCA_014549065.1). Taxonomy (NCBI): domain Eukaryota; kingdom Metazoa; phylum Chordata; class Aves; order Passeriformes; family Cardinalidae; genus Cardinalis; species Cardinalis cardinalis. The sequence goes on from JACDOX010000014.1 coordinate 3,406,194, forward strand.
TAAGCTGAATTTTATTCTTCTGCATGTTGTGTTTGTAGGTGGCTTTTCTGTTGTGAGCAGCTCTGAAGCTCTTCACTCCAGGAAGGGAGTGGCATCTGTTACAGCCTGTTTACTGCAGAGAGATTTACAGCACCCCACCATTTCAAGAGTTTCATGGAGAAAGGAAAATATGCTTCCTTCAGGCTTGGCTGGATTCAAAATTAGCTGCTGTTGTTCCTTCATCATTTCATATCTCTCTTGTTAGCAGTTTCACATCATGAAAGGMACCTGGTATTACATATTCAGGGCTGTGATTTTTGTCAACTTGGTCATTATACTGCTTTTGTGGTAAAAAGTTCTCGACATCTGAGTTTTAAACTGTCCTCTGCTTGACCTACCTTAAGGCATATTTCTTTGGTTTCAGAAAGCAACAAGAATTTCWGTTCTGGTTTAAATCTCACTTATTATGAAGCTTCTCTGTTTTCAAAAAAGCCTCTCTAAACAAAACATTTTTTTAAAGTGTCTTTAAATTTAAACAGCCATCCCAAAAGGCAGAGTARCATATTAATAGCTCTTGGAGAGACAACTTTTGTCTTTCTGAATTTGGCACAGACATGGAGTAAGTATTGTCAGATAACAACTTCCCCAATTAACATAAATAGCATATGCTCAAATGGCTTTTGTTCCTAGTAAAGAACCCATTGAAGTTGTTTGATTTTTTGGATAGATGAAACATTTTATTAGTCATCCAATATGGTTATCTGGAAGTTGTTATTTCCTGATTAATAATATAAAGAATATTGGCAAGCACAGTTCTGAGAAGGGATTTGTCATCTTAAGCATTTCAAGAGAAAGACATGATTAATRTGTTGAATTGAAACAGGAGTTAGATGAAAGCAAGTACCAGGTTATGGATGGAAAATATTTTCCCACCATTCCTGATTTCCTCCATGTCTCTAGATAATTATTAGTATATATAGATGTTTAATATCCAATTTTTTTAGTAGGATTAATGTAAGAGTATGTAGAGATTTTACCTTGAAAAGAAGAATGTGGACAGGATGATATTTACTTTTATTACTGCTTTATTTTCCTGTTCTTATAATAAATCCATTTGTTCATCAGACAGAATGCCCCGACATTACTTTTGATACAGTACCCTATCTTTGTAAGAAAAACATTGTTTTCAAACCAGTTTTTTCCTGAGGTAACAATCATGTTTTAAAAGCAAATGTTTGGTACTAAAGGAAGGACTGCTGTTGGCAAAATAAGTTTTAAATGCTAGTGAAATATATACAAGATGTCTATACTAGTCTTCTACTTTTTGTCTAGACATTTCTACAATAWATACTGCATATGTTAAAAAGGCAACTCTTAGTAGCTAATGAATATATTTATAAGAGAAYAATACAGAACATTGTTAGAAGTGAAGACAAGATAGGAATTACTGACCTTTACTCATTTTACATATGTGTATAGCCTTTGTATTAACCCACAGAAAGATTATCTTCTGAGCACTGGTTTTATTMGAGCACTTGACAGAAAACAAAAACATGATGGAATTTCTTTAATTAGTTTGAATTAATTCCTTGGTWAACAAAAGCAGAGAAAACCAAGAGACCATTGTGATACAAAAATATTATTTTGATATAAGCAGGTGTGGARATGCATTTATAGCAACTTGACTTTGTGAGAATAAATCATAAAAGTACTGTTACTATCCGTTTTAGTGTCAATCTTTATTCTCCTTCTCTTTCTAGTAGTGTGTAAAGTCTGTACTGACAAATTCCTAGGAACATGACTTTGACAAGCTAAGCTCTTCCTTCTCCTACCTCTGCTATGCTGCTGTCTAGTTGCTCTTCATTTCTACATAGATGATTTAAGAAGGGATTCACTATTTCTCGATTTTATAGGATTCTGACAGTATTGAAACCAAACTGCTAAACTTTAGAGGACCACTGAAAGTTAGAAGAAGGAATTGAGAATTGACATAAAGTGCAATCGTGTCTCCTGAAGACTGACTGAAGCAAGTGGTCCTTTCATAAAATAAAATGCAGCAAGAGAATGTCTGCTTGTGATTTTCCTATCTACTCTTGCCTCCAGTGGTAGTTTTAACTCCAAATTTTTTTATCTGAGATAATATTTTACTGAATTTTTTTACACACAGAGGTCCAACYCTCCATCTGATATGGAAGAGTTATAGCTAAGCTCACATCTCTGTTGCCCATATTTGTATAGGAAACTTGGCTYCCAGAGTACACAGTGTATGATCTCCTGCACACATGCAGTCTTGGGAAATGACACATCAAACAACACCTACTGCAGGTATTTATTTTGCAATCAGCATCCATTCATTCTCTCCACATATCTTCGTAGCCTTGTTTGTGGTGATTCTGGTCATCTTATCTTAGTGAAGAGCAGTAATTTCAYATTCTCTGTAAATTCATTACTGATGTGCATTAGTCACATATTTTCACTGAAAAATACTTCTGCTGAATTTTTCTCAAGCTGTCCAACAGAATTTACAATTCCATAGCACTGCCTGTATTATAAATAGATTTTTTTTCCTGTTGTAACAGAACACAAATGGGTAATTAAGAGTGGGGAGAACAATTTCTGCAATTTGTCCTTGGACATGTTGCTACTAATTTAATTTGGTTTTGAGTTGTTGGAATGCAGTATTCAAACACAGCTCAGTCTGTGGCTTGCTAAAGAATTTTGGCCAGTGTTTGGAGACTATAACTCTGCCTGGTGCTCCTAGAAATGTTGGTAGGTTCTTGTAGCAAGGACAAGAAATGGTTTTTAGGCACAAATTGGCCCTCCTTAAAGATGAATGATTTATTTCTATGACAAAAATCTCTTTTATTAACATTTGTATTACTTCAAACCCATTTTTCCATCATATATTTAGAATAGCAGCCACTAAAATCTTCATGCAATTCCTCACCTGATAACTGTAAAATCCAAAAATATCTGTATTACAAAGTATCATGAAAACACCAGCACATAAAGGAAAAATTATTATGAATTCAGATGGGTTGTCACATGAAGGTCTGCTTTAGAAGTACCRATACTACACTCCTCTCTCACCATCCACCCCCACTCCCTGTGTTTTTCCCTGTGCCTTGTTATTAAGAAGAGAATGTGTTAATCTGCATTAAAAAAAAAAAAGAGAGAGAGAGAGAGTAGTCTTTATTTCCTGTGATTTTCTGTAATTTTCCTTTAGATTCAAACCTCTAAATTATATAGGGAAATATGGTGCCACATTCACATGCAAACTATTTTTAGAGAACATGAATAATTACACCAGATGGTTGTTTAATTCTCTTGGCATTATCTCTACTGTACATTTATGGCTTAAAGTAATATTTCCTTACACTTTTCAATAGCTGTGGAAGGTCATGGGTAAGTCCTGTTTCGTTATTTACATCTGATCCCTTTTATGGATGTATTTCAATGATACAGCTGTTGGTGGACTACAGAGATGCTGATCTGCAGGCTTGTAATAAACTATTCAGCTCTTGGGCACAATAAAGTATGTTCATAAGAAAACTTTACATCTTTGACAGCAGATTGTTCTTAGTGTTTTATATACAAAAGAGCACCACTCATTCTATGATTGCCTTCATTTAATCTTCCAGGATTTACTAAAATTACCCCATTCAATTGCATCTTCATTTATGCAGCAGYGAGAACAGAAGAGGTGTTTCTTCACATTCTGCATACCTTGACTGTTTTCTGAGGATGTAAAGAGAAAATTTCTGCACTTCAGTCTCTTTGGTTGCTTAGTGAAACAGCCCAGGCAATTACTTCCTTCTAAACTCCAAAACATTTGGACCAGTGTAAAAGATTTATTCTTTAGGTGTTATTTCTGAAAGCCACAGATTGTTATGTGTCAAAGTTAATTCGACTGATGTAGAGAGATTAAAAGCACATATTCTCAGGAAGTATCTGGCACTAGACTGAGGAGGATGAAAATTTTGTATCAAAAGAACTTCAGAATTGTATTTTTGCTCTGTTCTGGAACAAAAATAAAACCTTTCAGACACTTACATAGGAAGGGAAATATACCAAAGTCTCTGGCTTTGACTCCAAAATGCAAGTAATTCTGTTTAATAAGTGTATTTATAACCCATGTTGCTTAGARAGCTGGCCTTAGTCATAGAAGCCATCTGTTGTGTTTAATTCCTTAAATTTTGATCTGCATTTCTCTAGAGAAGGCAGAATAAGCCTTTGTTGCCTTGCTCAGACTATTGACCTAACTGCAGTTATAGGTTATTATTTTGGCTCTAATTAATATGTTGGTGTATTTTCATTTTGTTAGGAAGGTCCTGATGGTTCAGCTAAGTCTGGACTATGGGAGAATGTAARAAAATAGAGAAATCTTGGTGACTTTTTACTCTTCTGAAGCTGGGAGCATTGAGCAACCCAGTAACAGTCTCACACTCAGACAAATTTGGCTAAAGTCAGCATAAAATATAWATATATGTATTTGGGCAATWTCTCCCTCTATATATTTATGTGCACCTGCAATTTATGTTCAACAAGCAAAAAATTTTATACTCCATGCAGCAATTGACCTTTTATTATCCTCACCCAGGGCAGGGAGTCTGGGCTATGAAAAGAAACTTGGCTTGGGACAGTTGTGAAGGGAAGGAGAAAGGGAAAGGTTATTCAGCACTGCTTTGCTAATTTGGTATCAATATGAAACTTCATATATTCAGATAATTTATGCATTGGAGATTATAAACATTAAAATTTCATAATTTCCTAAATGCTTATGTTCAAGGACTGCTCTGTCTAAAGGAAATCTGACTAAATACATATTTGTAGACCAGGTGTCAAGAAATGAGAATATATGGTGTTGTTCCTGGCTTACAGCATACTTTTCTTTTTGTGAACAGTATGTAACTGAGGTGTGTGTGTAACATTTTACAGTTAACTCATAGTTCAAGGAGGGTTTGGACACTGATCTCAGGCATATGGTGTTATTTTTGGGGCTGTCCTTTGCAGAGCCAAAGTTGGACTCAATGATGCTTGTGGGTCCCTTCCAGCTCAGGGTATTCTAYGATTCTATTCTATGATATTATATGGATGAAAGCATTAGTTCAACCTAGAGTAACTTCCTAACTCCCATCAAACCTGCCTACTTTATGCATTTGAGAAATATTAGAAGCAGAAAAGACAAAGTGTGGCAATATACATCAAGCTCATTAATTCTCAACTTATTTTAAATATACTAAGCAAGTGTGACATGTTGATGCAAAAGGACCTTATACTTGGCATATGGTGAAGAGAAATGCAGGACAGCTGCAAACATTGATGTGCAACACAGAAAACAAACTGTGGCTAGAAAATTATATCTGTCTCTCAGAAGATAAATTCTCACCATCACTCAAAGCTAAAAGAAATTCCACATCGTTGTCATTACAGCTCCCACACATGTGACTTTTTTATCACCTTATCCAAGAGAATCTGTCATTTTAAATAGAAACACGAAACATCCAGATAGATTATCTAATTAAGTTTGTAACTGCAATATAAATGACAACAGAGAAGGAAGAAATACGAGCTAAACCCCAGGGTTAATTGGTGTTTAGAGCTCTAAGGTAACAGAGTTGGACTGCTCACTTCACAGGGTTGTTTTATCTTGCTGAGAGCTTGCAAAAGCCTCCATGCAGTACACTGTGTTCTGCACTGTTGGGTCAGATGTGAATATCCTGTTCAYAAAAACTAATAGTGGAACTGTAATAATTTTTTCCTTAAAATTATGAACTTTCCACAAACAGCAAACATGATGTTTAAATCTCTTTTAGCACTGCTTAACAGAATTGCCAGGAATCAGATAAGCATCAGAGTTGATACAGTAAGATAGAATATTAATGAAGAATAAATTGAAAGCTTTCTTTGTTTTTGTGTGGGTATAGAAGGTCTCTCTTTTTTCTCTTTTTTTTTCTTCTCTAAATAGAAAGYTTGCAAAAAAATGTAGATGGTGCTGCAAATCTAATTACCAAAGCTACACCAGCTCTAATTGCCAAAGCTACACCAGCTCAGTTACACTGGTAATCAGACTCATCATTGTGTTCCAATAGAACTTCTCTCTTCACTTTAATTAGGAATGTATGTGATGAAAACATATTAGGCAACAACATGAAAAATGTCTTGTAGTCTCTTCTTATAGTGGGGAGCTCTAGGTAAGTGGAGTACTAAAAGCTTGTGTTTTTCTTTTAATAGTGCTACTGTTAAAATAGGAATACTTCAGCCAATGCTTTCCATCACCTCAAGGCTCTTCATCCTGGGGTAGAATCCTCTGACATCAGATCTCTGTCTTCACCTGTGGAAGAGTCATTCCTTTTGTTCCTTGTTTTGGCTATTACATCAGCTCCAAGAAACATTGCTGATAGTTGAGATTTTTTATATTTGAGAAGCTCAAATTATGTTATGATATTTGAGAAGCTTGAGCCCAAAGCTTTCCCACCTCCAAAGCACTACATTCTGCACATTGATTCTGTTTTCTGGTTAAMAACAGAGAACTAGCTCAAAATAAACTGGTAACTGGCTAAATGGTAGCTTAATGCTGATGGCTGAAAATGCTGTAAGTGTGTCATAGCACAGTAATATCACTGCCGAGCAGTAAACAACAGAACTTAAACGATGCTATAATTTTCTTCTCAGAATGCACCTTTAATCACAATTTTATTGTACCATCAGCATTTATTAAGGTAATAATGCAATAGTTAATAATTTAAACATGACTTCATTGTAAAAACTGTAATATTTGGTGTACTGCTACCAGAATAATCTAATTAAAATGGAGCCTGCATCACTTACAGTAGGAGGATCAATATGCACTATCCCCAAATTGTCATAGTAAAGTAGCAAGTCATTTTCTATAGATAGGGCCAAATTCAACTCTCCATATTGCCCCAGAAAACCTAGGAAGAACTTCAAATAGCTGCATCAGATTTGGAATTGGACCAAATGGTGCTGTGGGCAGGTGTCACTATCTTTTTTTAAAAGGATTTATTCATCTTCCCTAAAATTCATTTGAACRAAATCTGTTAATCTGCCATGTAGGTAGTGCCTGAAAATTTGATGGATGGATAGATCATATTTTCTGATATTAGTAGAAAAGGGGACACTTCTCTCCATATAAAAAGATAGTAAGAGTTGTGTGCAAAGCACCTTTTTCCTTTGACAAGGCAATTGAAATATTACTAAAATAATACATACTGCTAGACTAGAGGCAAATGATTACAAAGTGCATCCTTGACTCTCTCAGGCTACCCCTGAAGGTAGTGCAGCATTCTGTGTGGAAAGCACTGATGTCTTCATTTTTGTACTGATTGGGCAGGGATCTCCACTTCAAACCAAACAGAAACCATCACACAAGCTTTCTGCTGCCTGTGCCAACAAAACACAGCAGAAGGGACCTGGCAGAAGCAGTACAGAAACAGAAACATTTATTTTTCCATGCTTCGTCCTAGTTTCAGCTGCAGGGGACAAATTTGYATCATTCTTACCCATGTTGGAACATCAAAATGTTGCTTTAGGGGACCATTACTGACCCACACTGGCTCTGGTACTGACCAGTGCAATAGGGACCCTCTGCAGGATCAGAGGATTGTGGAATCACAAACCAGTTGTGGAATAAAGTAGCAAAAAGCTTTTTGCTGGTAGATACCTCTGTATTCCCTCTGGGACATCTTTCTCCACAATTGAAATACATTACCTTTTCTAAAGACTTTTACTTTAATTCCTGTTTAAAATTACTTTGGCCGTGACACACAGACCTGCTTTTTAAAAGAATGCACAGTATTGTAAAATTGTAATGGAGGAATTTCTAATCTTATCAAGGATTAAAGAAGTAAGCTGTCTAACCAGGCTTCATCTGTGTGCCTGATTCCTTCTGCAAGTCTTGTGGCTGCAGCASATTCCTAAAGTCAGCACGGATCCAGCACTGCACAGCCCAGCATTTGTACTGATAGGTTCTAGTAGCAGAACTTGTTTTTTCCCKGCAGGATAACTCAGACTGTTACCAGCATTTCTCTAAATCTCAGAAGGCTRTCTCCAAGGGTCATCTAAGTCAAACATCCCAAATGATTTTTTTTCCATAACTTCTTACCTACTTTCTAACAAGGCCTGGTAAAGAGACATATTCTTTATCCTCATTTATGGATTTGCATGATAAACACGCAGCTTTCTGAAAAACTTAGGTGCTTAAATCTGTGATGAGAAAATGCAATCTGGAAAGACCCATTTATCTGCCAGGACATGCTGCACTGCATCTGTAACTAGGCAGATTTACAATCAAAAACACATTTCTGTGTGTGAAGTTTCACTGGTAGAATGGAGAATTTCAAAGGCATCTTTAAATGGAACGAAAAAAGCAATTTCTGTGAAACAAAACTGTATTTCTGTAGGTAAGAAATGAACAGTTTGCTTAATTAAATCAGTCGTTAGGACTGGAGGTTGTAGAAAACTTTGGGAGAGAGCATGCACTTGCTGAAGTAATTCTAACTAAGAAAGAAAATGTAAAATCAATACAGTCATTTCAGCCTGTATTTACTTCAGAGAGGGAAAGCCAAGGACAGGATATGTCAGTGACTGGGCTCCACTTAGAGAAAGCATGACAGAAGATAATTTGACATGACTGTCACTAACCTGAAGATCCTAGGATGATGATTTTACATCATGACACATTTTTGTTTGGTTTATCTGTACCTCTTTCCAAGTATAGTCAGGTACTTGTTAAAGAATTCTGAGTTTGTTTTTTCATTTTATTTTTAAGTGTTGAATTATTTCAGAGAGGCTGCATTGTCCTTCTGTGTATGGTGATGAGGATTGACCCTGAAGATTTGGCATTTGCCCCTTAAGATCAATCCCAGGCTTATCAATCAGAGGGGTCAGCCTCAGGAATCAATCTTTCTGACAGATGTCAAGCATGGCAGGACAGTGAGGAAAGAAGCTGAACCTGACACATTATGAAGAACACTGAGAAAAGAGACAACAGCCTTGATGGTCCAGTGGCTGGGACATGCTAAGCATCACCAGCACCTTCTGCTGGTGCTCCTCTGAAGTCCTAATGCCAGGCTGAAAGCTCTTCCCACTTGACACAGATTCTTCCTCCAATGACACAGCAATGCTGTTTGCACAGCTCATTTGGCTTAGTTCAAGTAAGTGAAGACAATAGAATTATAAGAAATTATATTTTATATGTACACACACACACTTGCAGAGGAATCTATTACAGATTTAGGTATGTTGAATCCTACTGCATGGTAAATCAAACTGGGAGGGGTAAAATGTTTAATACCTTCAAATGTCTGGTTTTCTTCCCCCCAAGGTTTTGTGCCCTTTTGRCATGGGCAAGGAAATGAGACATAAATACATTCTCTTATGCTTAGCTTAGACACCACTATATCAAGCAAAACAAAATTGTATTTTAATGTGGTACATCGAAAACTGAAAATATTCAGATATTGCTATATATCCTGTCTGAGGATGATAAATTCTTATTCAGTTTTGGGAATATATAAGCATTACTGTAGTACTTTCAGTCATCAAAGAGGTGGCTKAACACAAATGCATTATAACATGTCATTATTGTCAAAATTACATTTAAGCCATTTTGAACTTCCAAACAGATCACTGCCCAGAAGTCATCCACTTTTTCTGAAGAATGTACCAGTGTGTGTTWGGTTATATTACTAAAAGCTCACATCCACAAACACTAAGATGGAGAGAGTCACACTGTGAAGTGAGGAAATCACAATAAACTGGGAAAAAAATGAGCCCCWGCCCTGGGTCCTCCCAGGGCTGTCAGAGGACAGGCATCAGTGCTTTGGGGATTGCACTCATCATCATTAGTCACTGAGGGAGCTTTCTGGATCACTTCACAGGTTCTAGTGAGGTGAGGGGAGGAGGTTACTGTGGGGGGATAGAATGTAAGGAAATAAAGATAGTGCAGAAGGCAATCTCACCCCTGAGGAAATGCAGCTGTACTAATCACCAAAGAGTAGGAACAGGCCTGCCCTTAACAGGCTGTGTCCAATGAGGATGAGTGCTATAAAAGAGTGGGTTAGCTGGGTGAGGGCAGAGTTGGTGTTTGTTGGGTGTGCTGTGRAGAAGAAGGAGTTGGTGCTGTAAGGAGCTGCCTATGAGCTGTCTCCCAGAAGGTGTGAAACTTTGGCAATAAGATGACAGCTGGTTACTGCCTAGCAAATTTGGGGGTCATTCTGGGATGTTGTGGAAAAGCATCTTGTTATTATACAAAACCTCATTATGAGATGTTTAGGGGAGGAACCAAAGGCATAGACTGGAGAAATCAGCAGGGTCTACAAAGGAACAAGCATGGAAACAGAGGGATAGGGATAACGGGACCAGTGGCATGGGGTTATTTGGTGCTTGTCTGATCATGCCCCGTGCCTAATTGCTGCAGTCTGTTCTATGTTCTCATCAAACTCCATTTCTAACTATTTTACTGGGTRAGGAACTCTATATCCTGGTGCTGTTGGCATTTGCATGAATGCAGATTTTTCTCTCCATGTTGTCCTGTGTGGCTGGGCACGTGCACATGCACGTGTGTTCCTTGCTAGGGTGCCCATGTGTGCACATCTGTCTACATGCTCAGCCTTGCTGTGGCTGCACATGGGGACACACCAGTACAGCAGTTCTGTCACTGTGGGGTTACTGGATATGGCAAGCTTGAATATTTTAATTTAACAATCAGCTAAAAAGAGCTTTGCTCTTAAGAGTTTCAGTGTTTCTAGGGTCATCACAGATTACTTCATGGATATTGGCCAAGTTTAAGTTCTGTAGAAAAAGCCAAAATGGAAATGAAAGACATATCATACTGTCCCACTTAGATAGAATATATTAATTATCCTGTTAAACTGGTGCATTAGCAATGCATTTTCCACTAAGGAACAAAGCCTTATTTATGAACAAATAGAAAAATATCTTTCTGTGAGGCAATGCAGCGTTTTGCCTGTATATGGTACAGGCCCCTATGGTACAGTGGTGGAACCTTGTAGCTCTGGGTGTCTTGGCAAAAAAAATTCCCTAGAAACAGAAGTTGAAGGTTAATGTTTTGAAAATACATTATTGGGAGTTCTATGAAAATTATGTGCATTTTCATCAATGTCTTGTAATTTCAATAGGTAATCATGTGTCCTTGTTACTCTCTGGTCACAATAATAAATTTAAGAAAAGTGGAAAATTGTACCAAATGAATGTGTTCTTGTGACAAAATAGTGATGAGAACTGAAAGTCGTTTACAAGACGACTAAAAATCTGTTTTGTTCTGCTGCCTTATAAGGAGTAATCACAGCAGGGGATGAAATAGTTTAAACTGAAATATCAGAAATAAAGGAGGTGCCTCTCTTCATAAAGCAAACACTTCATTGATCCCTTGAAATTGCATATCACAAAAGGAAAAGCTTGCAGCCTTGAAGAAAACAAGGCTCATTTAAATTACTGCATGAGTGAGACYAAGTCTTTCAAAAGCTTTGTCTCTGTTATAAAGTTCTCTTGGCACAACTTTCTTTGTTCTTAATGAGTCAGATACCCAGCAGCAATGCCTGTAAAGTCTCAGAAAGAGGCACTTATGGCAAGYAGAACTTTTGGCAGTGGAGTTTAGGGGTGGCAGACTGATTTGTCTTTGCTGCATCAAACCTTCAGCTGAAAATGCTGATAATTTCATGTAACTCAGGTTTTGTAGCACAGTATAAACATATCTGTTGTATCTCAGTGCAGTGTTCTTCCAAGATAGTTATGGTGGAAATATAGGTGTATCACACATAGTCACCCTCAAAGTCAGTGGAAATGCAGAATTAACACATTTCTTGTTCCAGCCACAGAACCCATAGCTCACCCCAGAGTAACTCTCAAATAATTAGGAGTACACATTCCCATCTCTCACTTCTATTTCACATTAATAGTGACACTTCAACAAGAAAGCATAGAAAATGCTGTGTATTTTCTACTTTTATTTCGGGATCAAGTTGTTAAATTTTTCACAGGTGGTTGAATTGCATGTTTTCCTTAATTTTCTGGGCACACTGGAGTCTGGTTTGCACAGGTGCAGGGTACACACAGCTGTAAGTGAAGTCAATGAAAGCTGTTCTGTGGACACATTAAMTGCTCCATAATTCTAAGCTGAATTGCATTTTTAACACTGTAAAGCCATATATTGAACTACTTGAATGACTTTTTCAGGGATAAGGAAATGATGAGCCATAGATATACACCTGGAGTAAAATTTTTCATGAGAAATTGTTGAAATTTGGCAAAGTTATATGAAAGTGAAAGCTCCTTTTTTTTTTATAACTAGGGAGTGTTAAGCATGCTTAAGAAAATGTCATRTAGTCCAAGTCTGACTCATGGTAACTGTTCTCAGAATCCCTATTGTTCATAGTAAACTTTCTACTCTTGCAAAAGAAGTTTAGAATCAACTAAATTGAGCCTATATTCAATTCAAAATTAGTGGCTGAAAAGTTTTTTTCCAAATATTAAAAGCACTTATAACATCAGAGATGGTAATTGAGTGTCAAATTTACATCAGTTCATGGCATTTTGCAGGTACTTAAGTTTAAAAAGATCCACATTCATTTTGCTCTGTCCAACTCTTTGGGAGCCTTATACTCTCTGCTAATAAAAATTGCATTAATTGAATAGRGAAGAATATAGCCTTTTGTAAGGCAAGAAGTAATAATCAGTATGTTTAAATTATATAATGGATTTTTAATTCTCATCCTTAATTGCAGTTTTTACTTATGAGCCTCATTCAAAAGATCAGCCATCTTCTTTGGTAGTATGTCATCTGATCTGTGTAACACCTTGCAAGCTGATCTATGCATGCTGTGAGATTTGAAAATAGGRACTGTGCTTTCACATAATTACATCATTTCACTGTTGCTAGCCATTGGTAGAGAATTTTTTGGCCATCACTTTGGGCAAAGAGGAAGTTACTAAAATGGACTCTTGTAGAGCAAACTACAAAAGAAAATAGAGAAATCTTGGTGACTTTTTACTCTTCTGAAGCTGGGAGCATCGAGCAACCCAACCACGAGTAACCAACTCGTGGTTATGCTACAGTCTGCAGAGAATTAATTAGTATGGATGTATGCAACAAAGATTTATGGAGTCCAATAATCTGAATTTCCCAACCCAAAATTCCAGTCTAARGTCCCTTGAGGTTGTTACAGAATTCAAAGCTCTATTTTTGTATTAAATGGAAGGTWGTTTATGGAATAAACTCATGGGAGRCCTGATGATCATAATGATTCTAATGCCTGGTTTTACAGCAATTTTGCTCTATGGTAAGTTGCATGGTAGGCATTCTTCAAGCAATATTCAAGTCAATGGACAGAAAAAAAAATAAGAAAGGGGAATAGAAAATGTCAGAGAAAAAACAGGCAAACTAATTCAAATACAAATCATTACCAGTGAAATATGCTGGAAGAATTTGCAGTTGCAGTAGGTGTACACAGTATTATTATAGTGGCACAAAATACCGAAAGGCATCTCTTATGTATTTGTGTCTAAAGGGAATTAAACCTAAAAGATAATGCCTGTTTGGGCCCTTTTTGCATCCAAATATTCAAGGCTAGACTGGACAAACAAGTTCTTTCAAGRCACACCCATTTGATAGTTGTATGTAAACAACTTTTATGCTGTGTGTAACTATAATGGTTTTGGAGCACACATTTTACATAGGAATAGTTCTCTGCTGCTGTTTGAAGGGCATAAACTTTGATCAGATTTCATTGTAAAGACTCTCAGAGAATCAGCTACTTTAAATTTCTTTTGGAGATTATGAAGCAATTTTGCCAACAAATTAAAAGCACTTTGCTACTCTTTCTTATTCTGATTTTTTTAATTTCATGTCAATTAAGGTCATATAATTGTATAATCAGTGTAGGAAATGTAGGAGAGAGGAAGAAATACAGTGGGAGGAAGAGGATATTTTCACTTGTTCATACATTCACTTCACTGACATGTAATGGTAACACTTCCTTCATTTTGGAAAATTGCTAAATTGGTCTCAAAAAAATATTCCAAAGATGTATCATCACCTAAAGTGCTTTTKGTGTAGCCTGGACATTTCTTAAAAGGAAAGAAGGAATCATTACTCACATTTATAATGTTAAGCAAATATTTCTACATATTGAAGTATCAGTGGAAGATACAAAACAATTTAAAACTTTTTGTTCTCTATTTTTTTTATGAAAGCCTTAGTAAGTCAGGAAAACTCAGCGTTTAAGGTAGCCAAGACAAGAAAAAAGGCAATTTACAGTGCAGATATTGGGAGCAGTAAATTATAGGGTTCTCTTGCCTCAATCGATATCCAGTTGATTTAGCAGTAGAAAAGTTATCCTTCAAATGGAATCTAAAGTTATTGAGTTCCTAATTTCACTTTATTTCTACTCATTTAGGATCTCTGACAAGTTATAGTTGAGGTAACTACACTGGCTTTAGAAAAAATTCCCATTGAGTTTATTTTACCAGGTGTGAAGTTGGAGGTAAATCATAACATAATCCCTCTGGGATTCAGGAAGTCTAAGGCTTATTTTACTTTAAAAAGTAGAGATGGAAAATACTCCTGATGTCTTTCTCCATCTTTTACTTCTACCTCTCCACATCAAATTTGAAGTAGCTGGGTTTTGGCAGCCATTTCCAGTGCTTCCAAAGCCTGATCAATAACATGGACAGCGCAGGCATGCAATGTCTTCCTCAGGTAGATACTTGATTCCCATACAGACAAGACTGCTAACTATTTTTGCAAAAAAAAGTAATATTTGCAGCTCTTGAGCCTTCCACCATTGCCTAGGAGGAGGGTAGAGGAACAATGAGCTCTGTAATCCTGTAGTCAGGGCTAATGGGAAGGAAAAACAGCTAAAGAAGAATGAAGAGTAGTTTGCCTGAATTCCTCCTTCCTCAAACACCACGGTGTGGAGCCACAAAGTAGGAGATCTTCATAACAGTCACATTCTTCCTAGTTACAATGAGTAAATTGGGTATGTGTGGGCTGCCTGAAAGCTTCCAGCAGTGACATAATGAGTGATACTGGCTCTGCTGCTCTCTTCTAGATCTGCATCAGCTTTCTGTTCCCACAGGCACTGTTTTGGCCTACAATTTAGGCTAATTCCATGTCTGAAATTAAGAACAGAGAGCAATCCTTCATCTTTTCTTGTCCTCTTCTGCCACCAAAAGCCTCTTGAGAGTCACCTGGGCAGAAGCAGCACACACAATGTACGATGGGGTACAAAGCAGATGCCAAATTTCCCCAACTTTTTTTTTTTTTTTCACCTGGCCCAGATCAGTTTGCTCCTTGCTTTGGTAGGAGATTTGAGAAGTTCTACTTTGAAGTAGCATCAGTAATGATGATTTCTTGAAATGCCCAAGTCTCTTATTTCATTCTTGTTTGCTCAGTCCTAGCCCATCTGCCCTATACCTCCTGTCCACCAAAACAGAYAGTGACATCAACTGTCCAGGTTTTATCAGATGTGATACATCAGGGTATGGCATCAGTGTGTGGGAAGTAGCTCCAAACTTTGTTACCCAGTTAATGCTCCCATTTAARGATACACCCTGACAGTGAAATTCTGTGAATGCTATTCTGCATGTTGTCTCTTGAGACAGCTGTACTCCACATTGCATTTCTCAGCTTGATGGTCTCAAAGGTATTGCCTCACTTCTACCTAATGCCACCACCTGCAGCCAGAACCTTTGGGATCTACAATGATCCTTATGAAGTTTGAGCAGTAGAACCTCAGTAGATTATTGTCTCAAATCTAAAACACAAGAAGTAATTTGAAGTGAAAACCTAGGGAATTACTTTTTTTTCCCAATGTGGTTGAACATTGGRTTCTGTTACCAAAGAAATTGAGACCAAAAATGTGACAAGATGACAAAAAAGTGGTAAAACTGCAACAGCAATTAAAAAAATCTGAAGTTTGTATAATTAATATGAAAAAATTGAGGGGACATTAGACTTAGCACCATACTCTGTAACCACTCTGAAGCAAGTGGTGAACCATATATATGTCTTGGGAATTACTCTGCATTTTACTTTTGTGGGGTTGATAACTTCATTTTAGGAGACATAAAGTGTATTAAATCTAATCCTATGATATAAATTGTCATGTGTTTTCAATGTGAACTTTTCAAGAACTTAGGTTTTACATTTTTGCTCTCCTTTTCAACAGTTTGTAATGTGTACTTTGGAATCTTAAGCAATTAGGAGACAGTACTTTTACTCTCATAAAGTTCCACTGCTTTTCGAAGTTWGGAAGAAAGGACCCAGAGGATGAAGAGACTAATGGAAAGGAGAGTTAGAGCTTATTTTTTTTGTTTGTTTGTTATTACCCAATAGTCCTGGAWTCATTGGTCTTCTATGTGTATTAACATCTGCTCTTCTCTCTTTAGAAGATGTTGATACTCTGACACATATTTGAGTGATAAACTGAATATTTCTTCAAGTATAAACATTATGTTAAGTTGCTTGGAAATAACTACTCTTCAAATGGTTTTGACTCTTTAATATTTGAAGATGCTACAGAATAAAAAAAAAACAAACTACAAACCAACCAAAAAGCCAAACAAACCCCCAACACCATCACTGTAAGCATTTCACTGGGCAGTTTTTCAAATTAATGCAGTTTAACTATTACATTAACTTAATGGCTATTTTCCCCTACTTTAACCATGTTAAATGTGCCGGCAATAATGAGCTTCTAATGCTGTCTCTTCCAAGTCTCAGAGGCATCTTTAGAGCTCTGCTTATCTCCTGGATCATAAAGCTGCATAATTTAGTATTCAAACAATTAATTTAAAACTGAAACACTTGGAATTACCATAAAATTAATCAGAAAAAAAATCTTAGCATGCCCATTCTGTTTATCTCTATTTAGTAAATTTGAAAGTGTAGGGTGAATAAAACTTTACAATATTCTGTTTTCTACTTATGAATCAGCTGCTACAGGCATAAATATATCTAAGACTGTAAGGGATATTTTCAAAATCTTTTGAAAAAAAAATTCTTGTATCTGTTAGACTAAGATGATTCTTTTGATGGAACAAATTTTTTAGATTTTTCCATACCATTAACTAAAATAGAAACATCTTTAAAATAAATTGTCATTTCTAACCTATTTCCAGATTTGCAATACACCGAGGTAGCTGATGCACATAATCAGAACTGCTACCTCATTAAGTGGCTAAATTCTAATAATTGTGCGGCTCACAGCACTGTATCACTTAGCATTTTAAAATGTCTCTGCACTTAAACTATGTTTTATTTCCTTTGTTGCGCTTCTAAGTGCTACGAGTGTCTGTTGTAGGCTGGGTTATTGCTAACCAAGGAAGAAAATTGTAACAAGAAATTGGATTTATCTCTTGTCGGTATCATCAATAAGACCTTTATCCAATAAAAGGCTGAAGTGCCTAATGTAGTAGAGTATCTTTTCTAAGTACCCAAATGACAATTTTAAGTCCCAAATTTAGGCCCCTACTGCCATCACAATTTCCTGGTGACATCTAGTTACCRAAGTAACTTCTCTCATCTTATTTGAGATACCTTTATCTGATCTAGTGTCCATCTATAGTCATGATTGTAGTGGGATGAAACTGACCTAATCTCTTTTGGGAAGATTATAGGTGACTATATGTCGTCAAGTGAATCTCTGTCCAGCAATCTATTCTCTCCATTGGGACAGTGGCTTAGTTACCAGGACACATAAGGATATAAATGAAATCCAGTCCCTGTCCCTCAGATAAGCTATGTTACTCATGGCAACAGCAACTCTGTCCACTCTGAATCTGGGTCTGAATTTTCATTTTCTGTCTATTTTTTCAAAGAATGGAGTAGGAATCTTTTTCTATTTCTACTTATTTCTTGTTAAATTTTTCCAGTACTTGTTTCATATAGCACAAGCAATCCTGAGTCCCACTTTCCAGCTGAATGYCTTTGTATCACTAAGCAAAAGACCTTTTCCTTTATATTTTGGATGTGTGGTTTCTTCTCTCTGCTGCATTCTTTGCTGTGACTTTCACAGACTTAATGTAGGATGGCTGTTTCCTGGGTTAAACTGTTAGCGTTCAAAAACACATAATCACATAAGCAATTATATGYGGTGCTTTTTATTAAGAGCTCTGGGAATCGGGGTAGTTTTCCACCCAAATCTGATTCTGACCATACATCTGAGATGATCATGTTTTTATACTCTATTGTCATCTAACTTTCATGTTAATTATTAAACTTATATTGTTCTATTGTATACATAGATTTCAGCTAAACATAGCTCCCTTAATTTCCAACATAGTTTCTCATGATTCTTCTTATGATTATATAATAATTATATTTAATTACTAACGATCTTCACATGTAACAATTATATCATTTATCATACTGCTTATGCAGGTGTAGTGATCTGAGAAAACACAAAGCTAACATTTTCAGAATCTATCTTTACCATTTTTCCAGGGTTCCACTATCAAAACTATCCTTCTGGCAACATATGGGCAGTGGAAACYCTTCTGAGATAGCTGGACATTCATTTTGGGTCTCCCATCTCACAGGTGATTGCCCTAACCATTTGGTAGCTGTACACTTAGTACTTTTAGTTTAATTCTCCTTTCTTTGTGTTTTAAGAAATAATCATAGCATAGAATCATAGAATATCCAGAAATGGAAGGGACCCACAAGGATCATCAAAGTCCAACTCCTGGTCCTGCACAGGACAGCCCCAAGAATGACACCATGTGCCAGAAAGCATTGTGCAAACACTTCTAGAACTCTGTCAGGCTTGGAGCTATGACCACTTCCCTGGGGAGTGTCTTCCAGTGTTCCTAATTTCTGGACACACTTTTCTGACATTTGTTCAGGTCCTGTCACTGGTCACACAGAGAAGGGRTCMGTGTCTGCTCCTCTGCTTCCCCTCGTGAGGAAGCTGCAGACTGCAATGGGATCTCCCCACAATTCACTCTTCTCCAGGCTGAAAAGTCCAAGAAACCTGAGCTGCTCCTCATATGGCTTCCACTCTAGACCCTCCACCATCTTCTCTGAAAGCTTCATTTGCTTTCTAATRGTTCTGTACAGCTCATGACCATAAACTTAAGTTTTCCATGCTTGTATTTATTGTGCTTTCTGGTTGAAACCAGCACCTCTTTAAGGTGCAGGTCTATTTGATAGCTGAGCAGACTTCTGGATTTCAATTTTGTGCATTTTATCACAAATAGCATTAATCATAGTACACTTTGGCCATTACAAATGTTAGTATCTGACCTAAGATAAACATCTGTTGTTCCTCTACTATCCTGCTTATCTTAGTGCTACCAAGATCCAAGATGTTTTCAAAAATATTAATAGCTAATTTAAAGGCAACAATTTTAGAACTTGTGCTTACTAGTTCTCCTAAAACTTTTAAGAAAAAGAAGAAAAATGTTAATTTTTGAGGTCTTTAATTTCCCATAAAGAAAAATTATTTCATGATGGATGCCATCTGAAACATTACAATTTGCTGAAGCCTAGTGGTTCTAATGTGATCAGACAGCTACTGTGTTATCTAGCTGTGCTCTCCAGATTGGGATGTGTCACCCATGACTCACTGTGGGCCTTCCCTCCCAAAATACTGTTGTGCACAACTCTTAGGCTTATGGTGCATTGCTAAAAGTGATATCATGAGGACATGTACTCCAGTTAACAACTTGAAGGCAGCTTCATCTGACACATGCTGTGTTTAAGCTGGCATTTTGATGGAGAACAGAACTGAAGTTGTGAAGTTAATCTCCCTGTTGTATCCACATATTGGTTTGGGTCAGAGGACGTTSCAGTGCACAGAAGGCAGACTCCTTCCAGTGACCAGGTGTGCAGAGATGCACTGCCACTGTTCTTAACAAAACGTTTGCTGGAGTCATTTAGGATRTGTGGGACCTGTTGAAATCAGAAACTCTCCAGCCACATGCAGTGTGGGTGTGAGATCCTGAGAACCAACTTATTTGTTGTACTGATCTCTTCTTTCTGCATCACGCTATTTGCTTATATAGACATAGCCATAAGGAAATCTATATAACAAATGAAAACCAAACATTCCCATTTGGTGCAAGAAAAAGAAGCAAAAAATGCTTTACTTTATAGGTTCTTGCAGTGCCCCCACCGATATCATGTGAGAGCAGATTCCAGAAATGCATTAAACACTCTAAGTAATTTTAGTTGTGTCTTGTACATTCTCTTCGTCATTCTCTCCTTMGGCAAAAGACTGTACATGCAGTGCTTTGACTTTGTTACTAGTTAGTTAATTTATTTTACTGCCTGYACCGCATTATATTTGTACTGGAGTAAACACATTGAAGAAAAAATATTTTGGTGTTTGGAAAAGAAGGATCAAACTTTTGATGGACTTTAGCCCCTGTGGGAACTTTTGACACTTTTTTTTCCTAATCAGATGAATTTTAGCGATTGAAAGGATGAATTCAAAAATTTCCGCTTCTGTGAAAATCTGAATATATTTGCCATTTATTCCTGTCTGTGACAAAATGAAGAAATAGTGGAATGTATGATGGGGTTGAAATTATAATTTGTATTCACCTTTAGTAACCAAAAAATACTGTTTGCGTAATTCACTTGCTCTTTTCTGCTCAGCAGTAGTATTCCTCAAGTCCTTTGCCATAAGCTTCTTTGTACGGATAGAAAGTTAGAGATAATGAGGAAAAAACTCAAAAAACCAAGTGAAAAAGGGTCTTTTTCTTAATTTTGAGATTTAGAACAGGGGTGAGGACAGTTACAAGCAGCAGTTCACACATGACAGATGCTTATTTTTTCCTTTATGAATATATAGTTTTWCCATGAAAAATCAGGAAACCTCATTTGTTTTTTTGTCTTACAGACAGACAATTAAAATGCCACTTTACATCTAAAAAATAAAGAGGAAGAATGCAGCTAGAAACTGCAACTGAAAAACAAAGTAAAACCATAAAAGAAAATGAAGTTTTGTGGGGGTTTTTTTTGGGTTGTGGGGTTTTTTGGGGATTTGTTTTTTTGCATGTAAACAGTGCCAGTAAAGCAAGTATTCTGGGTCTTAAACTTCTGATTATATAAAACTTTGTGGTTCSTCTAAAATTGATGTTGCTGTCTGAAGGATGTGGTTCCTTTTGACATCCTTAGCTTTTCTTCTAATTAAAAAAAGAAGAAAAAAAGGAGATACAATTCACTTGAATGCAGCAACCATTACAATTAGTATTTAACTGTCCATAAAAGTACTGATTCTCTTAATGAACCTGCTGCTACCATTGTTTACTACCTTGAAATTAAGGGGGAAGAAAAAACCAATCATTAAGCAAATCTCATGTTACTGTTTACCTACCTCTATAGTCCCATAATCACTTGTAATTACATATAGTTAATCAGTGCCAGTATTCAAAAAAAAAATTATTGAATGGAACAAGATTTAATAGATGATACCTCAATGCTCAAAGTACAACACAAATCTAATGTAATTCCTCACATAAAGTTAAATTGTAAAGTTTACATTTAATTCAACCAAATGTCACACTCCAAAATRTGCAGACCATCAAAATATTTCTTAATGAGGGAAATTAATCAGTTGTTCAGATATTCATGCTTGATTTAGAATAATTAAAACATGAGACAGAAAGCAATTAAAGAGAATATGCTAAATGCATGGTGTTTTTGGAGAATGTTTAACATGCACGATGACTAAATTACTTGCACTTCTTTATGGGAAGGCCTTCAGCACAGGTTTCACAACTTTGTTTTTTACAAACATCAATCATGTTCATCTCACAATTCCTCTCAGGTACCACATGTAAACAGTCAAGTAGGGCAAATGCAAAGCAACACAGGAACTGTTTGGGATTTAGAATTTTCTTTTCTCCTCCAGTATCTTTTTTAATGAGAAGATGTTAAYTGATAGGAGATAGGACCATCCATCATGACAAGTTCCTGTATCTTTTTTTCATACCTACACMTTTCAAAATTGTTGGCATGATCCACTTTCACTCATTTTTGCCAAGACATTGCAATCACGAGATGATCCCATGGGCTGTGGGAGCCAGGAATTGAGAGTCACAGATGGGGGGCAGTCAGGGTCCTTGTTGGCATGGATGCAGTCCCACAACGCCTCAGCAGAGACGGTCCAGTGATGGAAACCAGGGCCATCCAGCAGGACAGGGATARGCAGGCACCAGCAATACAGGGGATGACTAAAAGAATAGAGTTTAATTTGCTATTAAAGAGAAATTCTTTACTGTGAAGGTGGTGAGGCACTGGAACAGGCTGCCTCACAAGATGCTGTGGATGCCCTGTCTCTGTGGCCACAGCTCTCTTCAGAAAGAGCAGCAGCCACAACTCTCTCCCAGGATTTTTCCTGGGGAAGGCAGTGAGAAGCCCAGAGAAGAAGAKAAAACCATTCTAATCTCTATTCACTGATTCTGTTTGGCACATGTGGAATGTGTTATGGAGATTGTTTACCCAAAGTGATTTGTTAATTGGACACCCGTGAAGGTTGTTTTGATTCCTTGACCCATTAGGTCAAAGCTGTGTCCTGGCTGTTTCCAGACAGTAATGGGTTTTTCTTTAGTATTYCTTTAGTATTCTTTAGTATAGTATTAGTGTAATATAGTRTARCTTAATAAGGCAATTGTTCAGCCTCCTGAATCATGGAGTCAGAGCACATTATTCCCCCTGACTGTGGGATTACCTGTTTCTACTACATCTCTGGAAGTGTTCAAGACCAAGCTGGATGGAGCCCTGAACAAGCTGGTCTAGTGGARGGTGTCCCTGCCAATGGCAGAGGGYTGGAACAAGAGGATCTTYAAYGTCCTTTACAGCCCAAACCATTCTAGGATTCCATGACAGTTCAGGACCAAGGACAAGAAAGAGATGYAAAAACAGGGTCAAGGTTGGTGCAAGGCAAGTTCCTACACCCCTTCCCTACAGCAAGGTGCAGGTCCTGAACTTGCACTCTGCCTGAATTTGGGCTCTCTCCTCCAGAGTGGAGACCAGGAGGAGCCCTCTCACAGTCCTTTACAGCCGCCTGATCCAAGGTCACACAYGGGTCATAGCTGACCTCCAGCATCACCAGATAAAGTTTTGGTGAGGAGACACTCTTGAAAAAGCTCATTACAGATCATGATGGTGACAGCTGATCAGGGCAATTGGAACTTGTTGGTGTCCTAAAGAAAGCAAAGAGATGAAACAATGCTTCGATCTTTGGCTGAAAATACTCATCTTTTGAAATATAATCAAACATGAAGCTGAAAAATGTAAAACCATGTTTAGACATGAAAAATGAAAGAAGACAATTTGTTTGATATACTTGGCTGAATGTTATGTCTTGAATTTTTAGTTACCTTTTTCAAGATTTCAAATTTTCTTTCATAGTCAATATGGGTACTCTTTCTGTGTGGGGTTTTGTGTTTGGCTGTTTTTTCATTTGCTCTCCTGATAAACTTATGWATATTTTTATCTCATCAGGGTAATTACACAGAAAATTCTGGATATCAGTTATTTTATTAGATTTTTTTCCCCCCTAACAGTTGATATGAGCTTTTTCAATGAATTTCTGTAAAATTTTACAGGTAGCTTTGCTGTGAGTCATGAACTGGAATGCTGACTCTGGCTTTCAGTTAATTGCCACACTTACAATTATAGAGTGGGTAATATAGTTATGAGCTGCTTCTCACCTCCAGCTCCTTTGTGGTTGTAATAACTGTAGACGGATGTTTTTTTTCTCGTCAAACATGATTTTTCAGAGCAGTTTCAAAGCCTCTATAGAGAAATCTGCAAAACGGTAACATTTACAAGCAAAGATAAATAGGTATTTGGAAGCTGTAGTTTGCATATATATATATATATGTGTGTGGAAGTGGGTGTGTAAGTATGTATATSCATATGTGTATATAAAAAGATAATATATTAAATATTATATAGATATTAAATATATAAAATATAAAAATATTTTTACTTTTGATCTTTTCAAGGTAAACCAAAACAGTTTAAATCAAATGAAAACTATGAATTTTTTTCTTTATTTTGCTTTTTTTTTTCAATGCCACAAAGAGAATACTAAGAAATATGACCAAAATTGAATTCTTATAGCTTGGTTTACTGCATATATAAAACATAAAAACTTATTTTTGTGAATTTGAATATTTTGACTTTGTCTTTCTTTTCATGTATACAAGAATACGTACATCTTTACTGCTTTGATGAAATTTTGTTTAAATCTGAAACTCAGAGAACRAAATTGATAGGTTATTTACTGGTTCACATATAATAAATAAATATTTATTTTCAAATTTAAATTCACCTAATTTTGATGTTCCCTTTCTTGATAGTAGCTGTATACTACTAAACTTGAAGAGTAGTAACTAAGGCAAATGACTACATTAAAAATATTTTTTTGTGTGCTATGCAAATTCAATACATTTTCAAACTAATCAAAATTCAACAAACTGTAGAATTTCTCCAATACTTACGTTTTTAGGCCTGCATTTGAAATGAATTAATTTTCTTGTATCTATCAAGTATTTGCTCAAGGTAGTATTTTTTAAGCAAATAATAGACACAAAAAATATTTTACTAGTTCGTCTCAGAATTTAGACTCTAGTCAACACTGGAGCTTCTTTTTGGGAATGRGTGAAAATGATTTTCCAAGTAATTGGAATTCTTCAGGTGAGCAAGAGCATACATTTTTTCCTGGGAATTATGTGCTTCAGCCTAATACAATTTAAGACAATCAAGAGATCCCCAATAGCCACTGAACCAAATCTCCCCATGTCATCCTACAATCCTTTAATCATATTATAAAAATTGCTAATAAATAGGACAAATATGGAATAGTGGGATCCATTTCAATTGCTGTTCATTGGACTTTGGTAGAGAGAATACCAAGAGATTTAYGTCTTATTTATTCTGTATTTAGCTCATGTAACACATCTAAAACAGAACAGCAAGTTTCTTGACAGCTTGCTCTGCTGAAGTTTTGTTTGGCACTTTTGATTGATAAGGACTAGATAAGCAAGAATACAGACTACAGAAGCATAAGACTTTTTCTCTGACCTGGCCCTCCACTTCAAGTGCCRCTTCTGGGTGAGCAGAGAAGGTGTGTCTATGACCTGAGCACTGTGTTACAGCCCATGTTATCTTTTCCTAAGACTTGAGCCTGTATGGTAGGGTTTTCTACTGTTCCTGAGATGTTCTGCCCTCCCAATGCATAGCTGGGTAAGAAAGGCAAAAAAARGTAAAAAGTTACTATAAAAAGCAAATTGCTGCAGGTTTTCTAAATATCACAAAGCAAAACAAGTAGCTGAAGTCCAAACAGACAAATTCATCTGGGTTGTCAAAATAGAACTATTATGTGTTGCAAGGACATCTATATATAGTGGCAAGGACTGCATCCTTTTTCTGTCACAACAAATACACTTAGCATTCTTCCTGAGGGAAAACTGTGTTAAATTTGGGATTAGTGTGCAGGGAGGTCTAGCTGACAAAGTGTTAATGTACAATTTCTTATAGCATAGATGCCCATAGAAAATCTATTACCTGACAGTGAAACAGAGCTCAGTAAATAGGATAATTTGCTGTATGGCAGGAGAGGAGGAGAGGGAATAATGAGGCAGCAGTGAARGTTTTCCAACAACCTCGTGCCTTGCATTGGCTCAGCTATCAGATGTTCCCCATCTACTTGATGAGTTATAAAGTACATTTCCTTTCCCAACACCTGTGTCTTGGAGGGTGGTACTACATTCAAAGAAAAGTTACCCATATCTCAGAYTTCTCTCACAAGACCTTAAGAACCCTGTCTCCACAGCTCCAGCAGTCCTCCACTGATTTATACTGTTCTCTGCTACTCCATCTCCAAAGGCTTCAGTGTTGTTTGTTAGAGTGTGAGAAGAAATGAGGTTTCAAAATCACTGCTTTTTCAGTTCCCACAGCTTACAGAGTGCTACTGGAAGCAGACTGAAAAAAAAAATCTTAATTGCTGTGGTTTGAAAACTTTAAGAATAGATTATTATGGTGAGGCAAAAGTGCCAGGAAGTTGATAACCTACACTCTAAGTCTCAACCCAGCATGAATCAAAATGACATTTATGAAGTCTTAGAAAATGGCAACTGTAATGAAAATGTCTACTGACCCCTGACTAATAGTGTCAGCAATCCAGCAGTGCTTAATTACTAAAATCAACACATGTCCTGCACTGACAGCCCAGTGTTTTGAACTGTGCAGTTCTGCTGAAGAGGTGGAAACAATAAATAGAAGTGACAAAATTTCCTTTTTTATTAATTCTTTTTCTATCTTTTTGCTGATTCCCTTCCACAGCAGAGTTAGACAGGTCAGCATGACAATGTTTTCTAGGAGTTATGCTGTAAACTGCAACTGGCTGCTCRTGGCTTAGATGGGCATGCTCATCTCTGGGTCATAAAGTGGCTGATGGCCAAGTCCAGAGGGTGGTGATGAGTGGTGCAACACCCAGCTGGCAGCCAGAGRTGCTCCCCAGGGCTCCCTACTGGGGCCAGGTCTGTTGAACTGTTTGCGGTTCAAGGCCAAGCGCTGCGTCCGGCATTTGGGACACAACAACCCCAGGCAGCACTACAGGCTGAGGGTAGAGTGGCTGGAAACCTGCCTGGTGGAAAAGAACCTCGAGGTGCTGGTGGACAGTGGCTGAACATGAGCCAGCACGTGCCCAGTTGGCCAAGAAGGCCAATGTCCCCTGGCCTGTGTCAGAAATTGTGTGCCCAGCAGGACCAGGGCAGTGACTGTCCCCCTGTACGCGGCACTGCTGATGCCACACCTTGATTACTGTGTCCAGTCTTTGGCCCCTCACTGCAAGAAAGACATGGAGATGCTGGAGTAAGTCCAAAGAAGGGCAACAGAGCTGGTGAAGGGTCTGGAGCAAAAGTTTGGCATGGAGTGCTTGAAAAAGCTGGGAGGTGTTTAACCTGGAGAGGAGGCTGGAAAGAGATCCTATTGCTCTTTATAACCACGTGGAAGGAGAGGAGGTTGTAGCCAGGTGGCAGTCAGCCTCTAGGTAGCTAGAACTGGGACACCACCATCCACRGGAGGCTATGTTGGATATTTGAAKAATTTTTTCACAGAAATGGTGATTAGACATTAGAAGGAGCTTCTCAGGGTGGTGGTARAGTCACCACCCCTGGAGCTGTTAAGGAAAGCCTGAACATGGCTCTCAGTGCCAGGGCCTAGTTGACAGGATGGTGTTCAGTGGCAGGCAGGACTCAATGATTTCAGAGGTCTTTTCCAACCTCATAGATTCTTTGATTCTGTAGTGAGGTGGCAGCATTCCAGCATTTACTGAGATGATTGTGAAAGTGCTGGATCTCATGGGAGAGCTGGAGCTCCGTGCAGTTGTAAAGGCCACAGACTATCCAGGAAGCACCGAAGCAGTTGCACTTGGGCATTAGTAATGAGGAACCTCCTCTGTCTTGAACAGGAGAGGAGACCAGCTGGATCAGTGTGCCCTAAAYCAGGAGGCACCCTCCAGAATAAGTGTAGTTGGGGAGGAGAGCACTCTAACTTCAGAACTGCACTACAGGTATTCTCACTTCCATCATGTTTTAGGTTCAAATCSTCAAAAACTGAGTGACAGGCTTAACTTCAATATATTGATTGTCCCAGTGAGGCTGATGAAAATTCAAACTAAAATAAAATTTCTGGCAAATGAAATGCCATCTGCATTCACCCCTTATTCTGTTATGATATGCCTTCCTCATGACAGTAATTTGAGGATGAAACCCGCTTTGTCACTAACCTTCCTGCAGGCTGTTTTTCTTTGATGGAAACACGGCAGGGGTCCACACAGATCATCCACTAGCACCCTGGGCTTGGTGATCAAAGAATCTCATTGCTGAGATTCTCAGTTCCACAGAGAGCAGTTATCTTGCAGYGCAGATGCAACTCTTGGAACATACACTCTGTAAATGCCTTTTTGGAATTGCAAAACTCTTCCTAGAGAAGAGGACTTTAAAGCCCTTTAAATCACCTACAAGTTTCCAAAAATGTCATCATAGATTTAGGAAAATGATAGTAAACCCCACTTCTGTCTTTCTGTTTTTCTTGTAAAGGGAAATTTTCAAAATAAAATTCCCTTGTAATTTTGTCAGTAAGGTTTTGAATGCTCTTTTACATTTAGAATTTGAATAAGTAAAAAAAAATCAATGTGAAATAKAATAGCAATCAATTTTCTAAAATAATAAAAATGTATTCATTTATTATGCCTTTAAAGCATTTAAACTTATTTGTTGGCAAAGAGAATCAGAAATATGCTGTATCAGGTATGAAAGAATATATTTTGAGAAATATTGTAACTATTATAAAACTSGAGGTTAATTGTTACTGTAGTTTACAGATTTTTTTTATGGTACCTATACTCAAAGCAGGGTAATGCACGGAGGTCTCATTTATCTCTGAATTTACCCATTGGAGCACAGTGTGGCTTTTCAGCAGTGGACTTTTTGGTGAGGTGAAGGCTCTAATGGTGAATTCTGTTTTAGTAAAGATTATGCCTGTATTTTTAATCTTGTCCTCAATCTAATACCATAATCTGCATTCCCTATAGAGGAAAATAAAGTATTGCAGTAAATATCACTAACAAAGTCTATTAATTCTAGCATGAAAGGTTGTACAATACTCTTTTACCCAGAGAAATACCTAAAAAATGAAAGGAAACCACTTTATCTYGTTTTAGTGTTCTCTTTAATATGGTATTGGTAACCTGTTTGTAACAGCAACCAAGTATTTCYCCTCTAATTTTGTTTTAATTATTAAATGATACACAACACAAGATGCTAAATTTACCTGGTTTGTAATTTCTCTGACTTCAGTGTTTTACTCTAGTGCTGAATTTGGCCCATTTAAGAAGCTTTATGGTTTGTTACTGTAGAGCTGAATCTCCTTTCTTAAACATTCTCCTGCAGCTGACATGCATACTAAGCAATACAGCTGCAGTCATCTGTAAAAGCTTGGAATTAATTTTCCTCTTTATTGCTACAGCTTATATCATTCTGCCTTTCCCTTTATAATAGAGAAAAAATTTCTCATTCCTTGAGAAGCCATTGCAATTAGTTTCCTTCCTTATATTATCACTCATCAGTAAAGTAACCAATGCAATTGTTATCATCTGTACACACATYAACTACAGTAAGAACATTGTCAGAAAAAGTTTACTAAAATGATAAGTTAAATCAAGACATAAAACAAATATTTTCTGGCTTGCTGATGAAAATCCATCTGCACACATATATACATATATATACATGTATATGTATCAGTGCATATATGTGTGTATTGTCCAATATCTATTTCACAAGGGAGCAGAGGAATGTCAGTCACCTGACTGATGCTGTGTTCTCCTTATGCTCTGACATTTTTACACCTTCCACTCAGCAGAAGTGAGAGGAACAARAATAATTAAGACTGAGCTTATTGATGATTTATCTTAGCTCTTCCTGCTTCTTTAGWCTTCATATTGTCATTGACCATACTTTGCTATGTCAGCCTTATGGGTACAGGGTATGGCTGTGCATGTTTTTAGGCTATGCCTACCATTCTTGCATCACTGAATCCCAATATTTTAGGTTAATAATTCTTGCTTGCCATGGTCTAGGGAGGCTTGGACTGGAATTACTCCTGAAATGAGCAGAATTGTATCTAAAATATGAGTGTCACTGTGATGTTTATGAATGAGGCCTAAGYGAGCTCACACACAAAGTCTTTAACAAAGGGGGAACTGAGTCAACTCTTTCCATCCTGCGTCTCTTCCTCATCTCCATTTCCACAGGCATTTCCTTGCAACCCCACGCAGGCTGCTTGGCAGTACACAGGCACTGCCCTTTCAATTGCTGCACACACTCACTTAAGCGAGTGTTACTTTTCCTGTGCACAACCTGAAAGAAAGCACTTTCTGGAACACAATGTATTTCCTTATCCAATTCCAGCTTCATAGCGATTTAGTATAAAATATTTTAGCTTAAGTATGCTGGAACAAAGAAATATTTCCCTGGGATAGTGTTTCAAAATCATGTCTAAACTGTTCTTTCTGTATTATTTGCAAAGCATTATTCTCATTTCATTCTCTGTCTAGTGTTTTTTACCCAGCCAAGAGTGAGTGAATTACTGGTGACTACATTTTCTAAAGCAAATACATCTGCTGCTTGATGCAGCGGATAATAACAAAATTATTGAACATGTTTGCACTTTGTCCTTCAGAGGATGAAAATCATYTCTAGATTCTAATGCTGAAATATATCAGAGTGCTTCCAGTGCAAAAAAAGGCCATTCTCTTTATGTATTCTAGCTATATTACAAATAAAATCTCAAGTGCTAGTAAAATTTAAATAAATATAATTTCATCTAAGTTATCATTATTACACATGTCACCAGATGTGCTGTAGCTGTCGTGGTGCAGTAGGACTGTTTGTGGAGGCAGGGGAAAGTACCATGAAAGGTATCAATAAATTGGATCAGGACAAAAGCAAACYAGCCTGCTGAACAAGCCTAATATATTCCAGTGCTTCCATGAAATCCCTGCAGATARCGTTGGCACAAGTGAGATGCTGGGATTTGGGTCTCAAGACAAAGGAAATCAGAAACTGATTACAAGGAAATTTTYCCCAAAGAATATGTATCAACTTATTCCTCAGATCCACACTAGATTTTTCTGTGCTGATTGCTGCCTTTGGAAATGCATTCCATTGTTTTAGCTACCATAAAACTAAATAATATTTCATTTCRTCATTATTCAACTGAAGCAAAACCTGGCACTTGTATCTCACAGTTCAAGCTGATAATTATTCCCTCTCAATTTCTGCTTGTCCCGTGGGGGTAAGCAACACTATCATCTCCCCTTTTGCTAACCTGCCCTTCTGCTCTTCTCATGCCCATCACTTTTTTTTTTAAATTATCTCATATTTCCTGAAATTTAACATAATCAAGAGAAACTCAGAGCAGTTGTCTGCAGTGAGTATTTAGCCTGAGGTGGTTGCATCTGTTCCAGATCTGGAGCAGGCTTTGTAAACCTGCAAGCTTGTTTGTTTCCTACCAGCTGTATCAGTTGGTCTAATAAAGATTATTGCAGTTCCCTACAAATATAGCTTCATTTATGCACTTAGACAGTCTTGGCAGCCACACAGTCAGTAAATGTATACATAAATATGTGGAAAATTTGATGATTCACAAGCACAAGTATGTATGTAGCTGAAGCCTTTTCAACAACGAACCAAGCTAGGAAAAAAAAAAATTGAAATTCAAATTATTTGCTCAATTTTCTGATTGAATACAATTTATTTAATATATTATTTTAATTTACTTTAGGCTGGTTTTACTCCTTTGAGATAAAATTAGCTAAAGTCTCCAAAAACTTTAACTGCTTTGAGGTATAAAGTATCAATGCTTCGAAATGAAATGTGTCAGGAGTGGTTTGTGCCTGAAGCTGTCTGATGAATGTTATCCAAATTAGCTTATTTGAACTAGGATTTTCAAAAGAAACAAAACCTAGTTGCAGTCTAACAAAGACCTTTGGCAAACTTGCTGATGCTAAGAGAAAACAGAACTTCTGCTGATGTGTGTATAAAAGATGTTATAAAAAAGGTGGGGAAATTGCAAAGTCTTACCATCAAAACAATTTCTRGTTTGTAAGATGGGATTTTCCTGCTTCAGTAAGTACCAGCTGAGCTTCAATGAAAGCTTTCTTTAAGGAAATAGACCTTGTTTTCCATTTTGTCAACACTGAGGGTGATTTTCTGCCATTGTCTTACAGCTGGAATTTTTTCTTATGTTTRTATTTTCATCTTAAAATAAAGAGTTATCAAATAACTAAATGTTAACTTCTGGTGGTTTTATATACAGRTGCTTCAAAAGTCTTTATTCTTCAGTCCTCAGTGTGTAAAACTGATCTATAAATATTTTCATGTGAATTAACGTGTCATRTATACAGCCACAGCAAAATGCATTTAAAGAGTGAGGAGTTGGAGAAAAACTGGTTGCTGAGAGAAGTCTGTTGTTAGACTGAAGCTGTAGTAATGAGCATATATCAGTGAAGAGCAATGACATTTGACACTAATTTTTTCAAGGAAAGGGCTTTTATTGAGCAAGATTTTAGTCAGTCTCTCAATTAAAATTCTTTGTCCTAGTTAAATAGTAGAAGTGAATGACAGACAGTTCCCAAGACACAGAAGATATATTCAGCCAGTTCTGGCACTGTTCATTCACTGTTYTTCTGACCAAGCAAGCTTATACTCCTTATACAGACTCAATTATTGTACATAGTTTACTGTAATAAGATTGGTGATCGAGCAAACAATCATGAAAATATATAATAGCTGTTTTTTAACAGTTTAGAACTCTTTGGAAGATAGAAAAAAAAAGTATAATTCATTCTCCTTGTTCTCTTAGCAGCAGAGAAGCTGTGAGTAAATCAGTGACTGGATACCTGCCACTCAAAAAAAGCAAGTAAGATTATGAAGAATAATGTACATATATAATATTTGTATTACATTATCTTCTGGCCATTTTTAAGACATTCCAGAAAGTCAGGTGTTCATGTGGATGGTTTTTCAAAGGCAAGTAGAATTTACAGTTGGGCTCAWGAAGTACTCCATGCTAAACACCACAGCACACATTTGCTGATAATTAGAAGTATCCTTGAGTGCAATAACATACTCTGCTTTCAAAATATACTAATGGAATAGAAGACATAGCTCAGTAAGGTGCTTGGCTTTTGGCACTGGAGTTACCATAGTATCATGAAGCTTCACCTCATTTCTTTCATCTACTTTTGCATAGACTAGACTAAATTAGACTAGAATATTTCAGATGGAAGGGCCTGCAAAGATCTTCTAGTCCAACTGCCCAACCACTTCAAGGCTAAGCAAAAGTTAAAGCCTGTAGTGGAGGACATTGTCCAAATGCCACCTAAACTCTGACATTAGGCATTGATCACCTCTAGAGGAAGCCTGTCCCAGAGATTTACCACCCTCTCAATAAAGAAATGTCCAGCCCAAACATCTTCTGGCACAGCTTTGAGCCATTCCTGTATGGGAATCACTGGATCTCAGGGAGAAGAGACTGGCATCTCCCTCCCCATCTCCCCTCCTCAGAAAGCTGCAGAGAGAAATGAGGTAGCCCCTCAGTGTCCTTTCTCCAAACTAGAACARGTCCTCAGCCACTCCTCACAGGGCATTCCTTCCAGCCCTGTCACCAGCCTTGCTACCCTCCTCTGGATGCATTCAGAGACCTGAACATCCTTCTTGA
>JACDOX010000014.1:3439896-3468527 GCA_014549065.1 Cardinalis cardinalis
CCCAGCAGGACAGTGACCTGTGTCACCCAGCAGGACAGTGACCTGTTCTGCCCAGCTGGCTGTGCTGGGTTTGATGCACCCCAGGGTGGGGTTTGCCCTCAGGGCTGCCAGGGCCACTGGGGCTCACACTGAGATGCTGTTGGCCAGCAGCACCCCCAGACCCTTCCTGCAGGGCAGCTCTCCAGCTGCTCCTCTCCCCTTTTATAACTGTGCCTGGTGTTACTCTGTCCATTCCACACACAGAATTTGGAATTTGGTCTGATTACATTTTGTGCCATTGGTGCGATTGGTTGATGCATTACTTTTCTTTTTGATGCAATGATGTATTGATGCATCTCTTTGATTTGATGTGTGGCACCCCAGTAATGTAAAGACAAATATTTAGGTGGAATATTTGTGGCTGGCTGAGTTATATACTGTGCATTGTACATTCAAACCAGGAACTTTGACCAGTAGCACATCGCATGCCTAAGAGAAGCCAGTGGGAACAGTGTTAGACCTCTGCAAACAAAGCCTGCCAAGTCTGGTGCCAAGTGAGCACATAACAATTTACCTCAATATGTGCCCAAAATAAACATGCCATCTGACACTGAATGTACATTTCCAAAGTGAGCCCCAGGCTTGCAGCACACACAGGTCTCAATCACTGCAGAAACTATTAAGCAGACCTCCACCCAGACTCTGACTGACAGTGTTCAGCTGAGATTTGTGACTATGTTATGAGAGAGGAGGTCATTTCTCTTTGGTTGGCATTTTTTCATGGGAGTGCTGTTACAGAGTGAATATCTAGATGTTATTTTGAAAGGAGCTAAAATGACAAATTAAAAAGTGGAAAGAAGTCTGATGACTTGACATTAATTTCAATAAGCATTTGAGTGAGCAGACCATAGTGTGACTTTAGAAAACTTCCCAGAAAACATCATTCACAGTTGTGCTGCATGTAGCACATTTAAACCTTTATTTAACAGTAAAGACAATGTTAAACTAAATTGAAAATGTTGTCTTTCCTCTTGAGAGAAAAAAGTTAAATACAATTATACTAATCTTTTAAGGTCAAGAATGAACATTGTACAAACTAAAGAGGATTGTTTTCCATTACAGAAAAGGTCAGGCTTAGCTTCAGAAAGCATCAGCTGCCTCTCTCTTTTATTACTATAAAATATCTTTATTAACTTAACAAATTTAAGATCGAATTTTCAGATTCCAAAACCTCATCTGGGTTTTATAAGAGTGCTTGTGCCCCATACAGACTTTTAGCAAGATCATATGGATTGATAAGAAAAGCAACAGAAACATTTTCCAGCCACCTGAAAAGAATTGGGTTTTGGAAAGCAATTCTACAAAATATCACTGTCTTACTGTAATATCTATTTTTTTAAGATCTATCATGAATCATAAAAGGAACTAGAGTTTAGAGAAAAAAGAAAGTATTTTCTTTTTGCTGAATGTGTGCCTTCACATGGCCATGTMAGACTGACCACCTTTTAACTGGGTCTCTTGGGCTGCCTGGAATCAAGATGTAAAAGTATGCAGCAGTATACTTTGCTGTTTGGAAGCTTAAGGCTGAAGATACTTTCCCTATGAATATTGTCTTTTCTGGAATATTATTGATCATGGGGCTTCGCGCTGCCACCCAGAACCATTTAATTCGCACTTTTCTGATGTCTGCAGCCCTGTCCTGATGCCCTGTATGCTGACAAGGATTTCAGGCAGGATAGGCCTCTTGGCAGGTTTGGCTTACTGTGTGGGGTCTCCAGATGTGAAAGCACTGCTTCTGCCTGTGCCTTGAAACTTTTGACATGGTATGGAAGGCAGAGGACTGCCCACGCTACAAGTACTGCAGAGAGGTGATATTGTTTTATTGCTTTATGGTGTAGATCAATGTGAGATGTGAAATCCATGGTCCAAATCACTAATATTGCTAATCAAAGGGGAAGAGGAAAAGGGTACTATAAGAGCCAATTGCAGTCTAATTTTGCTCCTCCAGTGGCTCTCTCAAGGTTAGGAACTGGCCACTCCAGTGTAGGGGATGCTGTAGAAGGTGAGTTCTACCTTCTCCTGCAGGGAAGGCTGGCTCTTCCACAAGCAACATGAAATGTCACAGTGCGGGTTAATTGCACTGCCTTTGCAGTTAGCCCTGCTCTCCTAAGAGATGTGGGTTTCAGTTTTCTAGAATGTTGTGCTTTTCATTTGTAACAAATGTAACAGAGCAGCAGTAAATCACTCTGGGAGGAAGCATGACACAGGTGTCAGTACCTGTAAAAGATCAGTCTTCTACTAAATGAAAAATTCCAGTATACTGATTCGTAGTTGCTTGCTCTGATTTTGCTTACTTCTTGATTTTAAAAGATTTTGCTTTGCCAGAATATATTTTGGTTTTAACATTTTAAGATATTAAGTTTATCTTTGATTCACAACAAAGTGTATTTCACTTTAAGGAAAATATGAGGCAACCAAAAAATGTTCCCTGTAGTCCTGCAGCTTTGATGGTCATCTGGCATGACATTTTATTCAACACTGCATAACTACAGCTAGCACGGAAGTACCTGAACTCAAATTTATGGAATTGCACAGGTATAAAGCTGAATCATTCTAGTGATTAATTAAACCCACTGAATTACAACGAAGGCCAAATCCAGGACTCTGGAAGGGACTTTTGTTCAGGAATACTGTCAGAAACACACTTAAAGGAAAGATAGGTTTCATCAAATAAGTGCCTTATTTGAATCGAGTGTGTCACACCCACAGAGGATAAAGCACTTTACGTCTCAAGTTATCACTGGCCATACTCATAAATTAAAGACTCGAACTGAAATATACTTCCATTCCTATTGACTCACGTACTCGGTTCCTTATGGCATGTTATTTGACAATGTTCTGAATATTACATTCTGTACTGCCAGTAAGGAATAAATTCACTTAAGTTGTTAATCTTTACTACAAGTTTTGGACAGCCTGTTGTTGGTGGGCTTGTCTTTTTTTTTTCTTTGTTTTTGTTTTTTTTCTGGTTTTTGTTTTGGTTTGGTTTGGTTGTTTTGTTGGTTGGTTTTGGTGTTTTTTGTTTGTTTGGTTTTTTTTAAACCAGAGTTCTGCAATACTATATTTTCTTTCTACTAACAACAGGAAATAATTACCTTCTAGCATTGCTATTTTATTCACTGAAAACTGACACTTCCTTCTGTTTTAGCATCAGTTCATTGTGAGAATTCTTTGCCATCTTTTAATTAACCTGGCATGATGATCTCAGTACAGTCCCAAATAAAATTAACATCAAACACTCATATGGAATTGTTCTAGGAAATAGCTTGGGTGATGAACATATACCATATGGTAGTCTTTAAAAACAAAAGCTGCCAAGTACCATATTTAATGTGACTATCCTGGCATACTCATGAGGACTGTAAAAATCAAAAATAATTCTAAGCACTGCTCACTTCAAAGGATCACAAAATATTTTATACAAACTATCTATCTTTCTGAAATCAGCTCACCTACCACTTAAAGCAGTGCAGTGAAATGCAGCAGCTATTGCAGTAAAGCACAGCAAATTGGAACAGCAATTTTAGGGCAGGTAATGAAGACAAATGGTGTATCTTGTTTAAACTGCAGGGGCAGAAGGTAATTACCCAAATTTGGAGCCAGCTGAGATACCAGACCTAACACCTCCCTTGCAGAAAAGCATCAGTCATGATTTTTACGGCTTTAAAAAGCGCATGAGCAAGGCCTGGTATTAAATACTGATCAGGTAAACAAGTCAAATTCTGGGGGAGAAGAATTTTATTGCACATTTATGTGTGCAATAAAATCAGTCATGGCTTTGCTGTGCTGCATTGCTGGTTAGATGAAAATTTTGAATTGATTTTATTGGCATAATCTAATGTCCACTGAAATCAGTAGAAAAACATTGGTTGGATTTGGATCAGGTCTTCTTTCAGCTCTGGTTTTTTAGAGAGGGGAATTGTACTTTGGTTAATTACTTTATTGCAGTGTGTTGTCTATAGAAATATGAAAATGGTTGATTTGCAAGACCAAATAACCAATCAAGGCATGAATTTTTTCTTTATTGACTGTCATCATACTTTCCCAGCATCTTTCTGCACCAACTGTTTGGCTGGACTATTCCAGGGGGTGTTGTGGCTGCTTCTGGCCAATGTACACAGCTCTTTGCAACAYGGGTACTGATAGGCTCACAAGATCCAACTTACAATGGTTTACACCCTTTCAAATCTCAGCAAAGAGAGGGGAGGGATTCATCCTATCTAGGATTCAAATTACCCTTTGGAGCTGCTCCTTTGTAATAATGAAGGAAGGAGCCACTACTGCCCACTGTCCTGAATCATCTGTTCAGCTAACTGCCTTATGCTCCATAAAGGAGCAATGTTCCACAGTCCTCAGATCTCTCAGCAAGGATGTTGATTCATCTAAGGTTGGACTCGATGATGATGAAGGTCTTTTGCAATCTAAATGATTCTGTGATTTGGTGAAAAGAGTTAATTCCATTCACCTTACTTTACAAAGTAAGAAACTTGCATTATCTAACCAGTTTTGCTCACATTGTCAAACAGTGTGGTAGCTTTACAAGTATTTTTGACAGTTTGTCAACATTTTGCACATTTCTTCTATTCTGATTAAAATATGAGCACAATGACCTTCTTCCCACCTGAAAATATTCTCTCCTTCTTAGCTTTTTCTTCAAATGTGCTTACCTCCAGGAAAAGAAAAAAAGAGTTTAGCCATTGCAAATACAGCTTTTGTAGCATGGTATAGTTCACTTTTTTTAACAAATCGTTTAATTGGTACAGCTGAGTTCCTGACTTGCTTTGAATAACAAAAGCAGGAGCAAAACTTGGTGGCAACTTTTGATTATTTTCCATATTAACTCACCTCTGGATATAACTGAAGGAAGAAAAGTGGCAAAAAATCATCTCAATGCATTACCCTAACAGTTACCATTGTCCTCCTAAAGGAGAATACCCAGCCAGTAAAGGAGGAAAAAACTCCTTGTGTTCCCTGTGGTTAACCTCATTAAAGTTGCTTTCCTGATTATTCAGGATTTCTGTAAGTACTTTCAACTTAAACATTTGAAGATCCCTGTAGCTGTCAAGAGTCTGAAAGCTTTACTGATGCTCACCCCCATGGAGAACTTAAATGTTTTCCTTCTTTTCAAATTCAAATGGTATTTCACAACCAGATAGGATTCACCTTTAGCCATTTCCTTCTTTTATTTTAAAATCCAAGATACACAGACTGACACATACGTCTTCACAGTCTCTCTRAAGCCAAGGGGCTATGCTGATGTGGTGTTTCACTTGCAAGGAATTGGATTAGAATTGATCAATTTCTGTCCTCAAGTCCCTCATTTACATGTCATAGGTAATGCCAGAGCACATATCTTTTTGCCTCCCTGTTCTAAATGCCATCTCTTTAAGCCTGGTTACACTAAGATTTCTGGTCTAGTTCTGTCTCTGGTACAAACATAAGTGCAATGCAAAGACCACCCCTCTGAGGGCAGTATCTGGCTTTTGCATTAATTAGGGCAGCTGATATCACTGGTATTTCATTCCCTCACTATTTTAGCAAAGATTTTAGTAATTTAAGCAGACACATGGCATGTTTTCAAAGTACAAGGCAAGCAGGATCGTCTGGCAGGAAGATAACAGTGACAGTAAATATCACATCATACTAGAAAAAAAGTAAGGCTTTAGGTCTTGGTTTWGTTYTGTTTTATTTTATTTTAAAGGACTGTAATTTCAACCATTGCCAATGTCCAGGACGGACAACTATAAACCATCAATTTGTGTTTGTGATTGCATTCTAAGAATAGCTTTTCAGGAATTGCACACACTTTGCCAATTTGTAGCCATATTTAGTTTGGATCCAAATCTCAGTAGCTACAAGTGGACAGGTTTGTCTCCCAACAAAAAAGTTTGAAATGAAAGCCTGGAGAAGCTAGGATGCATTAGGTAGGGCTTTTCYCTAATCTGAAACTTAGAACATCCAYAGTCTTTGACAAGYAGGATTTTAGCCTCAGCCTCTTTGTATGAATAGAAAAACTGTTCCTATTAATCAACAACTTCCTTTCTTGTGCAAATTTGGGAACTTGAATATTTAATGTTTGTGAAAGACTTGAAAGGTACTGTTTTTGGAATTTAGTGGTAGAAGAAGAAAGGATCAGGTCTATTGAAGATTCCCAGAGATTCTATCTCTCCTATTAATGTCATCTAACTGATATATATTCCAGATAGCATGATGTGGGTCATTCTGTTTTGCTTTACAATYCCCCAAAGCAAGTACATGCACTGGACCCTGTAGGAACCCAGTGAACATTGTCCATGGGCCCTGACCTAAGCAGCAGGACTGTGAAGCAAAGCAGGGCTTGGTAACATTTGGCTGAAATTTATAGCTCAGATGTTTAAGCTTTGAACCTGCTGCAGCTTTTCAGCTTCATATCTTTGCTGTGCATTCTTTTCTCAGGAAATGTAAATATTCTATCCCGGTGTAGGTGAAGTATCTTCCTACTTTCTTGTATTTTTGTAGWAGATAAAAGGGGAAAAACGCCCAAATATATGGTGGCAAAGAAATGAGGGTGTAGATAAGCACTTGGTAAAAAAAAAGTGAAACAAACAGCCTGAAGTACAAATACAGCCTGTATCTGGGCAGGAAAGGGAAGCACATATCCATAAAAAAAAACATAATGAAAGTCTTTTCAGTCTTGTTCTTTACCTAACTATATCTAATCATGCTTTGGTTTGTTTTACAGAGTGACAAATTAATTCCATGTTATTTCAAGCACTGGCTCTTTGCCATTTTTATATTTATTTCATAAGAATCTGTGACTAGAAATGTAGTTATCCAGTTGGGGCTTATTTTTAACTAGCTTTAGAGTGATAATGAATATGCTAACATATTCTAAGATTCTCTACTTTTGAATTTCAGCCTTASCATAAGTAAAACCAGAAAATAAAAAGAAAAAAACCAAAACCAATAAATAGAGCTGCTTACACTTCATTGTAACTGATGAATGACATCTGGCATAATAAAAATTAAAACCTTGTTCAAGATGGTTGATGATTAACAGATCAGCACATACTGATCTAAACGAGGGCTGCCATAGCCCAGCCTCGTTTGAGGTGAGCTGGTTCTGGCAGCAGTGCTGCTGCAGGCACCCATTCAGGCAGCTGAGGTAATAGATTTGGCTAAACACAGCCCTGCTGCAGCAGCACTGGTTTAGCACCCGTGGGATTGCCATGGCAAATGCACCTTCAAAAGAATATCCTCTGAAAAGTTCAAAGAATGGCCCAAGAAAACTTCTGACTGAAGTTTTGAATTGCACAGGGAGAAACATACTTTCTTACAGAGGCCTCAAAGGAAGTTCCTGCATAGGTTTTCTGTGTGTTTGCAGAAGGAATTTTAAACATATGCTCAAAAAGAGCCCAGGGACCTTGACCATCAGGTGAACCTCACATACTCTCCCCTCACAGCACCCAGCCCCCCCAGCTGGAAGCCAGAGGATGGGTTTGGGGGGAGTCTGGATTCAGAGTGGCTTCCAGTGAGGATGGCACTGGAGCCCGAAGCACCAGTCCCTCCTCCAGGTCTGCTTCTGGGSACAGAAGAAAGGGACACTGGAAAATGACATTGACAATGACCTGTTCCTCCATTAAGGTCTTTTGAGCTTTTCTACAAAATCAGCCCAGCAAAAGCTGTCAACGCTGGAGGACCATGCCAGTTTGGTTATGTTCTGTTTTATACAAAAGAACTGTGTTCATGCATTGCAAATAACTCTGAAACTATGCAAACATCAACAAGCAATTTGTTTGTCTTTGGGGATTTTTAACAAATAAGTGGTTTTTAAATTGTTATAATTTTTATGACTTATCAAATATTTAAATTTACTGATGAAATTTTTTATTATATGTTTGTTTTTTTGGATAACTAATAGACATCTAGAGAAAGAAGATGGTAAAAAAGAAACCTCTTTGCTTCCATGAATTTTCTGAAAATTATATCCCAGTTTATGAAAGACTCACRGTCTCCAGTTCTCTCAGAAGAAGGCCAAATTATTTCTGGGCTGAACAGGTGGATGAGGATACAATTCAGTATCATAAAGTCACCCTAGGGCTTGCAGGTTAAGCTGTATAAATATATAATATGCATMTTAATTCCAGTAATATAAAAATAATACATTATTGCACATGTTACATATTMCATGTTATATTATAGACATAAAAATAAACATACATGTGTTATCTATGTTATAGTCTGAAATCCATTATCTAAATTTGAGCATTAATTATATTATTAATAAAAWTCTATGCTATTAGTATGAAATAATCAATATGCATATATTCTCTGCACAGAGCAGGCAAATATAAATGTATTTACTGGTTAGAAAATCAGACCTTTTTTCATAAAAAATATTTTTGAGTTAAGAAAAATTCAAACAAGGAGATAGGCCCACAGGGAACAGAGATCAAACACAGTCAAAATACAACTCCAGTGATAAACAGCAGTRGCTGATCGGAATTGAAATATTTTCATTTTCTAAGTAAACATTTTATCTGGAGATTTATTTTTTTTTACCATCTCCTTACCATCACACGCTTTTCTGCAATAAATGGAATCTGTTGCATGAAGCCACTTACAACATTTCAGACTTCCCTCTGAAAATCAGGTCAAATGACAAATTGCAAAGTGTTCCTAACAGATCAGAACATTTGGGGTGGTGCAAGCTTGCTGGGAGGGAATGAATCTGTGTTTTTTGGTCTTCCATTTTGTAATGAGTTGTAGAAAATACAGAGAACAGAAGGCGGAGGAGAATTTATATTGGACTGGGCATCTGTAAAGCATTTTGACAAATACAGGCTGTGTTATGAAAAGGCTCCTACTTGAAGTGTTTCTGCATGTGGGRCTTTTGGATGAGTAATTGTCAAAAGCCCCATGTCCACTTGAAGTAAGTGAGAAAGATTATTAGTGTTAAATATCTCTTCTTTAAACTACCAGTGATGAAACACCGTCAACAACAAGAAAACAGGGGTCCTCTATCCCAACTGAGCACAAGTGTAAGTTCTATGTTCTTTAAATAAAAAGAGTGTGGAAACACAATGGGTTATTCCTCATCTGTTTGGGTAATAAAACACGTGCCTTTGTATGTCAGAATATCACAGAGTAAATAAAAATTCACTTCTATCACATAGGCCCTGTAAATGCATTGTCAGCTTTGCAAAATTAAGACAAAACAAACACAAATCATTGCAAAGTTGAAATTGCCATGTAGCATACTCAGTTTCATTTATAAGCAAAAAAACTATTAAATTTGCAACAGTGACATGTATATGCTTTAATTTAGAAAATGTTTTAGTAAAATTTTTTAATAAATTTCCAGTCAATTAAATATTGAAATTATATGGAGATTTGTGATGTATTTATATACCTTTTTGGGTGCAGCAGAATGGAAAACAAAAATGCTGAAAACTAAAAAACTGCCAAAGTAGTTATTTAAACATCTGTCTGCAGAACAGCAGGGTCTTTCATGTTTATATTAAAAGTTTATTTCTTTTTTAAATTTTCCTGTGTGTACAAAGCTGGTTGTGGCTAAATGAGCTGCAAGAAAGCTGTAACTTGATAATGCAGTGCTTTCACTCAATCTCAATGGAAATTAAATGGTTTTTTTTAAATACCTCTGAATGAAGAAGAAACTGCGTTGGAACTTTATTGCCTACCTAATAAATCAGCTACTGAAAAATTTATATATTTTTATTGGGGAGATAGGTTTGGGACAGTCCTTAGCAAGCAGGAACAGCTCTACACCAGTAACCCTCAGGAAAATAGGTTATAGGTGCCATGGCACCAGGACTGACTATAAGGTAGCATTGGTGATCCCACATGCATTGGTGATCCCACGTATAGCAACGCTGAGAGGGCTCCGACAAAGGAGGAGTGATGAGGAGGACTCCATTGATCTCAGAAGGCTAGTTAATTATTTTATTATACTATATTA
Organism: Cardinalis cardinalis; assembly: GCA_014549065.1. Lineage (NCBI taxonomy): Eukaryota > Metazoa > Chordata > Aves > Passeriformes > Cardinalidae > Cardinalis > Cardinalis cardinalis. The sequence continues at coordinate 3,449,894 of JACDOX010000014.1, forward strand.
TTTTATATATTTTAAACTGAGTCTGTTAAGCACTCAACTCTGTACACAACTGCACACACTGCACTGAATCTTGTGACTGTCACCCGGCAGTCTTGACACACACACTCTCTTGGTCCTGATAGGCCAAGGAAACAAAACACCATGATTTTGGGTAAACAATCTCCATATTGCATTCTACTTTTGTACAAACACAGGCACAGTAAATKATCAGAATTGTGTTTACATTCTCTGAGATTCAGAGAATGTGAATCCCAGAAATAGTCTGGGGAAGAATTGTGCCTTGCTTTTCTCTGTGGAGAGAAATGTGGGGCTGCACCCATGTGCATTGGTGATCCCACATGCATTGGTGATCCCACATGCATTGGTGATCCCACCATTGGTGCTTCCTCCTATGATCAAGGTAGTCCCCATTCCAGCTGGCTTTCCTTTTCCATGATTGCTGTCTGCATACAAGCCTTTTTAGAGTCCTTCAATGGACCTCTGGCTTTCCCAAGAAGATGATGTTCCTTGGAAGAGATGGGTTCTCTGTGCATATGAAGGATGCACAAACTCATCCATTGTTAACTGATAACTCCAAGCTGACTGCTAGTTGTTGATGCAGCAAKTCACCACACAGTGCTTGTTTAGCCAAGTGCCCCAAGTCCTTGGTGACACACTGGGAGAGAAAGGATTTATCGYGTATAGCAGGGTACTGATGAAAGTTTAGATACTGCTGCAGAATGTGCACAAAAAATACAAAGTGATGCTGGATGACTATTTCGACACTGGGACCTAACAGAAAGAAGAGAGATATGTGGTAGCCTTATACCTGAAAATCTTTTTCTATAGTTTCAGTGTCTCCTCATAGCTCGGTTCTTAGAAAATATTTTCTCATCTTTTTTAATACCTTTTTCATATGGAATGCATTACTGGGCCCCATGTGTGATCTTTAAATCTGCCAGTTCATAATCTTGATAATTCAGAATAACAGCTTATCACAAGTTATGAAAGAATTAAACCTAAAAATTCTGCTGCTATTACACCAGCTTGTCACTGTAAATGGAATGATGGATTTCAGTGCACTTCCTTGATAGAAACTTAAATACATAAAATTGGTATCAATTATCTCTGTTTGACACCATCGTATTAATCTTCCTACTGACTACTGAAATAGGCCATCCTAGACAAGTTATACCTTTGTACTCCTTTCAAGTACATGTATTGTGCAAGAGCTTTCATTAACTTTATCATGCCCCTTGAGCCCACTTCTCAATAACTCAATACCACCCAATTATTGACATAAAAGTTTGTCACTTTATTTACAACTGAGGAGAGTCTGGAAAGGCAGTATTAGATGTGCATAACGAAAACAATTTCAGGTCTAAATTGGTAGGAATGTTGAACTGACCTTGTGGACAGACAGTTCCCTCAGACTATTCATATACTTGTATTTCACCATTAGAGAGTCTAATTACTGCTTCTATTTTTCTGCTTTTTGAGACATAAAAATTTCCTGCTCACTGAGTATGAAAAGTAACACTTATTGTTCACAGGCCTAACAATATTCTTTGTAAAGATTTCCATGCCCTTCCATTAATTTGAGGAGATCTGCCCCATTTCCTTTGAAATGTCAAAGGAAAATTAAATGAAAAGCCTTACAAGCTCCCATTTACAAGACGTCCACTTACTCCACAATTTGGCTATGACATGCACTTGCTTGGTATGTAAAGTAAGTCTCTCAGAGAGCATAAGCAGCTGCATGAATTGCATTTTTATCTCTTTCAGATCAATAAGTAATATTTGGATTGAATAAACCAATTCTAAGTTATAAGCATGGAGTTGCCTGGAAAGAAAAAAAAAATTAAGGAAAGTTTTAGTTCTGGATGGAACAAGAGAGAACAAGAGATAACAGAGATAAGTGGAAGAATATATATATAAAAAGAACTTCTTAATGAATACAGGAATTTGATAAAGTATTCTTTTGAAGGTAGAAATTATTTTAGCAATACTCACCATACTGACAGACTTGAATATGAGCTGCTAAAAACTCTGTAAAGAAAGACCATATTTCATATTTTGACCTAAAAGTTCTTTATTTATCCTAGAGAACTGTTATCTCCATAATAAGTTGTTCCATTTCTTTCTTATCTCCAGTGAAAACCATTAAACTTTCTTTGTCTTTTCCCATATCCTGTCACCTCTAATACTTACTGTAATTTGTGGAGCAAAAACAACTGGTACTTTGCATGATATAATGTGTCAACACGTTGTAGGTTTGGGGTTGTCACTGTGTCAGTTGTCTTTTTCTCACTCCAGCATCATGCCTCTTGTTACATTCATAGATACAAAAATTATACAAACTCCACCATCCCAGCTGAGTTCTGGGCATAGTTCCTCTTTACTTTCTAGCAGATCGAACAGTGTCTCATTCCTATTTTGAGTCCAAATGTTTAATAATCCACTTTATCATCAGATTGCTTGAACACTTGGATGAACATGCTCTGGTATGCTCATGCTCTGGCATCCAGTGAGACATTCATTACCCATTACAAAAAGGATTTCCTAATTTTTTCCTGCTTTTTGTGATAATGTATGTGGAAACCTTGGCATATTGTCATTTGAAGTGGTCATTTTTACTCAAGTCACAACTAAGAAACATTTTTTTTCTCTCTGCTGTTTTGCTCACCATAAGGAACTGTATCCTCTAGACTGGCTACTTCWATCAGATTCCTCCTGCTCATCACTTTCACTAACTCACTAAATCTTTGGGTTTGATCCAAACATCAACAAAGTCAAAGTTTAAGTGAACTTAGGCTTATATAAATATCTCCAATTTTTCTTTCATTTGAAGAAAGGAAAAGAAGAAAATGAGTCTTAATTAATGATACATTAATCAATTTGCAACTCAGAATATACAGGGGCTGTAGCCTATATGTTGTGTTTCCTTGTTTCCTTTTCAGTTGTCTATTTTTTTTTTCCTCCTCAACTGGTTTTGTGTTYTTTATGCTTCATCAGCTTTACAGTYAAATTGCTAATAACAAGCACTTTCCCTTTAAATAGTGTATTAGACCATTCAGGCATTTGCCAATAAAAAAACAATAAATCAAAAGGAATCACCTGGGGGAAAAAAAGGCAGCTAGAATAAAACCACAGTGTAAGCAGGTTGTCTGATGGCTGAAATGAAGTCTGCAGACTCCAAGCATCTCCAACTGTCTTTATAAGGAAAGGCAGTTGTCTTTCCCAGTGATTAGCTGTAAGGTACTGATCTGTGTTCAGAATGGGCTCTGATATTTGCAGAATCACAGAATATGCTGAATTGGAAGGGATCCACAAGAATAATTAAGTCCAACTCTTGGGCTGGCAGGGCATTGCTGACTCACATTTAACTTTGTGCTGACCAGGATCCCCCAAGTCCCTTACCCTGGCATTGTTTTCCAGCATCTCATTCCCCAGTCTGTCCATACATCCATCCAGGGTTGCCTCATCCCAGGTGCAGAATCCRGCAATTTTCCCTGCTGAACTTGGTATGGTTGATGGACTCCAGCACCTGAAAAAAACATTTTTCTCAATGGTCCTTCTTCATTAATTCTTTGAGCAGCCTAATGTCAGCTCCTCTCTGTTGACAAGGAGTACAATGAGTCCTCCTATCTCCTGCACTAGAACCCTTTWGCCCCTATGAGTTAGGTGCATCCTGTCAGGTGTCAATAGACCAGGTATTGAGTAGATCCTCCCATGGCTGGCAAATCAAATTTTTTGGCTGGCACCAACCTCAGAGCCACACATTGACCTGATGGATCTGCCTGTTCCTATCAATATTATTCATTGTTACCCGAATAATTCAGGAAATCACTGCTTCTGCTCCTGATCCCTCTACAAATTACCCCAGGCCCTGTAGTATTTTCTGATTGCCTGTGGACTTCTCTTTGTATTTTTATTGCACCATCCCTTCCACTCCTTTCTCAATCAACCAGGTAGAAATACAGGCCTGTCAGAACCTGGAGCCCTCCCAAAGCTTCTCTTCACCACAGATCAACAGAATTTCACTTATCCCTCTCCCCCAGGGCAGGGACTGAAAGTTTCATTCCTGTTACAGAACAGAGAAAGACTGAGGAAAAATCTAAGGACACGTGATGAGGCCAGGCCAATAATTTTTCTTTCTCACGGATAAGGTCCATGGCTGAGGCTGTAAGGGATCTCTSCACCCTTTAGGACTAACCCCCACGTATGCCAAGCTCTTGTAAAGCTGGCTGGGCTCCTGTGTAGAGGGGAGGGTAGACAGCCTCCACATCCTGCCTCCTCAGTACAGGGGAGAGTCAAACCACTGCCTTGCAGTGGCCCACCAACCATGTGGGAATGAAGATGGCATCATCACTTTCTGCATCTATAACCTTATTTCACTTTTTTGGAATTKTATTGTAGGGCATGCAAGAATACACATTTCCTGGCATTTATATCAAGCCATGGTCTAGCCCAGAAGAACTGATGGGCTCAGTGCAATGGTGCATGGGGGAGATGTGAAGTCTAATGATGTTGGTCAGATAAATAATCTAAAGGTCCTTCCAGCCTCAGCCTTTATGAGTCTATTATATCACACTCGTCATAATCATAGACCTAAAATATGTGAATGCCCTACCACTGATAGATGTACTGAATGTTTTTATAACCTTGCACAAAGCATTTTGACTGCAGACAATTTGTGATTTTATTCCCTGTTAGTTCTGTTTCCATCAAATCAACTTTGGTTTGACAAAATAGCTCTATTTATGTTGAAGGTCACCCCTTCATAAGCAATGATTAGTTGAATCTTTTCTACAGTTAATCCATCAAAGACCTTTATTTACTACTTTTTTGACTTTGCTTCTTCAAAACTATTTATTAGTTTGGTCATTTAAGAGCACAGAACCAAATCCTGCTGTCCTTAATGCAGAAAACTCACTTAAAAGATTGAGCTCTTTTAGAACCCCAGATTTTGCTACTTAGATTACTTCTTTCTCAGTAACCATTAAATCTGTAAATGCTTTCTTTTCAAATGGTAAGCTGCATAGAAAAGAAAGACCATCCGGCTCTAGCTACTTTTAGTTCACACCTAAAAAAGTTAAAAAATGTTATTAACTTGACTGTTGACTGCACTTGCATAGAAAATATAGTTGAATTGGCTTTTATCTTTCCARTTCATTACAGCACGATCACCATATCAATAAAGGATAAACAAAGTACAGAGGGGTTAATCTCAGTATTTATGTAATACCTAATAATACATTCAGCAAAGAATCCTCAGAACAAGAAAGCTCTTTCTCATTTACTTAATCAAAAGATGCATGACAATATGTACTTAAAGTTTTACTCAGGTATTGACATTGCAGATAATGCATGATAACAAGGACATGGTCTGTGTTTACATGTGAATTGAAAAGTGATTCTAATTTATTTTTAATGATTTTAAGGATYAAAATAACTCCTCTACCCATGTTGAATCTTGTAACAAACTGCAAAGATTTTGCTTCCTTGGTTAGGCCATCTACATAAAGAGTTATGTTCCTGGAGCAAAGGCAGCCAACCACTYAACATGGGACAGATGGTGGGAAAGGATTCCTGTGGGCACAAGTATCAGGCAGGAATAACTCAGGAACTGTGCATCAGGGCTAAAGCCGTCCCCATTCCCTGAGTCCCTGCAACAAGCACTGTCAGAAATGGAAGTATGAGTTACTGAACCCCAGTTGAGTCCTGGCCTCATCTGGGGCAGAATCCCTAAATGAGTCWCTTTATGTTAGGCCTGAGACAATGCCACAACCCAGTCTATAGATGTGTCATATAACTGATTGCTTTCATTTAAAAATGTATATAACTCCACTTATTCCCTTCCAGATCATTTAGATACTCAAATTACCAAGGTTTTAATGCCAGAAATTCAATGAAASCAGCACAAGCTCTATGTTGTAATAAACTTTAATTAAAATAGCTTAATAAAATTAACTTCTTCTCAGAAGTGTTTCTTGCACTTTAATGGGTAAATTTTAATTATTTCATTCTGAATTAGCAGAACTTGTTAAAAATGTTTGATTGTTTTTTAGAACAGAGTAGGGTGTCTGGACACTGTCAGACACATTCAGCTTGGTACTATAGTCCTTTTCAGGATGAACAGAAGATGTTTTACAACTAGTAGTCTCTTACAGGTGTTTGAATACAGAAGTGAATACTTTGCTATTCAGTACAGACAATTTTCCCCAGCCAACAGAAATGAAAAATCATAGCAGCAGAKGAGAAAACCTCCAGCACCAATGTATGTGCCTTATATAAAACTGTTCTCCTCATGCAGTTCTGGCAAAAGAAAAATGTGGATTACAGTCATTCCTCCTCTAGCAGCACTTCAGTTTTCCCCTCTGCAAATGTAAACATCCTGAATGTTGTGTAAAACAATTAATTTCAACAACTGTATGAAAAMCAGGAATTCTTAGGGGGTTTTGTTTGTTCTGTTTGTTGGTTGCTTTTTCAGCAGGTACAAGACCTTTGGTGTTATTACTGTCCTGAGCAGGTAAGGAGGCCTAGGGTGGTGAGTGATATGCAGGACAAACCTCCCTGCAGCACCACTGAGACACAGTCCAAGACTTCAGCCACTGGTTTCAACCCAACCCCAAGCAGGGACAGACAGACTTCAGTTGCTCAGAATCTTGTCCATTCAAGTCCTCAGTATCTCTAAGCATCTCTTCCTGAACAGAGCCAACCTAAGACCAGTGACAGCACTGCAAGTCTGTTTCTTAGACTCTGTGTTTCTATTTCTCACAGACATCCCCTGCATTTCCTTGGCAGAAGTGACAGCTGGAGCCTGGGCATTGCTGGGGCAGGGTGAAATGGGCAAGAGAGGTGGCTGGTGTAAMAGCTAGTGAAGAGAGCCTGCCTCTGGTGTGAAGCTGTATCTGCAAAGAGTGTCATCTGACAAGGACAGAGGTGCTCAGGAACAGCCTCGATATCTCCTTCTCTGCGTTCACCACCTTATGTCTCTGAACTGTGCTGGTTTGTCCATTAGCATGGAGCTCATTTCCCTGGACACTCTTGCCCCAGTGCCCTGGTATCCTACCCAGAAATGAGAGACCTTTATGCACCTATACATGCACTGTGCACAGTCTTGGATGCCACAAAGAACATAAAACTCTTAGAGAGGACACAAAGAAGGAGCACAAAAATGGTGGAGCCTTATAAGAAGCAGATGAGGTTTCCTGACTTGTTCAGCCTGAAGAAGATGRGACTGAGGGAAGACCTCATCATGACCTACATCCTCCTTATAAGGTGGAGGAGCTGATGGCCATCTCTGCTCTCTGGTGACCAGTGGCAGGACTCAAGGGAACGGCATTAAARTTTTTCAGGGAAGGTATGGGTTGGGTATTAGACAAAGGTTCTTCACCCAGAGTGTGGCTGAGCACTGGAACAGAATCCCCAGGGCACTGGTCAAAGAACTAAGCCTGAGAGAGTTCAAGAAGCATTTGGACAACACTCTCAGGCACATGCTGTGACTCTTGGTGCTGTGCAAGGCCAGGAGTTGGACTTTGATGATTCTTATGGGCTCCTTCCAACTCAAGATATTCCATAATTGAATTATTATCTGTTGAAACATATTTGCACAAATACATATCCACATAYATATCACTGCCTCCCTCTGGCTTTTTTCACAGCCATTCCCTGCAATTGAGGTGCAAGGCTGTGCACAATAGATTTCATTTGTGCATGTCGTGTTTGTCTTTTTCTCTCATCAGATTCTTTCCACTCTGCACCTCCCAAATGACTATTTCTGAGTGATTTTGTTTAATAACTTTGAAAGTACATAGAGTCATTTTGAAATATACACACTTTAAACTATGCAATTTATGCAAATACATCCTTGTGAAGATCACTTTTTGATTTTCAGTAGTAAAGATCAACATATGTTTGGTATTTCTGGGGGTTTTTGGCTTGTGGGATTTTTGGKGKTTTTTTGTGACTTTTGTTTGTTTTTGTTCATTTGTTTTTCTCTGAAGGGGGAATTCTTTGGGAGTTAGATTGTTGCATTTTTGTCCAGATTAGTAGCTGAATTTTCCATATTGCTTTAATTGGCCAACAGAACCTGACAGCTTCAAGAGAGATAAAAGTAATTTGGATCCATTTTCCCCAAGTTTTTCCATGTCTTCCTACCTATGGCTTTCAATTTACCACCTTTTACTGGTCTGGTCCTTGGAGGCCCCAGAGAGAAATTCACATCATTCTCTGAAGACGTGCAATAATCTGTTCTCAAATTTCTTACTAAAAATTCACGCAGGGCTCAGCAGAATATTTTGCTTCAGAGGATAGTTATGTCATGCTCCAGTGGTGGTGGGAGAGATGCAAAGAAGCAGGCAGCAAAGCTATCAAAATGGCAATCCTTTTCTGCCTTCCAGCCTCCTTAGGAAAGACTGAGTAGAACTGGGTTTATTCTAAACACAGATGGAGTCAGTCCAGGGTAATCCTTGCAGGGAGTAACAGAACATGACTGGGAGCATAGGTGAGAGTTAATCCCCACAGGCTGCATCAGCAGAGGAGGTGATGCTGAGGGYTCTGTGAGCTTCTGGTTGCTGCACAGTGGCTGAACATACCATTTATTGGCAATCTGAAAAGAGCTTAGATGAATACAAAGCCTTTGTGTCTCTTTATCAGTTCTGTGCCTCAGACTTTGTACTAATATAAAAATGTAAATCTCCAGCAATTAACAGCTGTTTCTACTTTAGCAGAGCTCCCAAGGTTCTGCTATCTCCATTTGTCTTTAAACATTTTATTAGAAATTTGACACCAGTGATGTTCTAATTAAAGTCCATTTCCTAGAATGAAGTACTTCTATATACAGCACTGTGAATTTATTATTTCAAGACTGCCTCCAATTTCAAGCTTGCTTACAGCAAGTGTTACAAATAGTGTTATTTTCATAGAGAGAATCATCACTGACATGGTGCTGAGGCTGCATTTCTGAAGATAGTTGATTGTTGATTTCTCTTAAGATCTGGTAATTCTCAGTGGACCTCATTTAGATACCAATGCTGTGTGTCCAGATTTGTTTCTGACTTTGCATAGAGAAATTATGKTCATATATGTGGAGAGACACTAAAAACCCATGCTGGGGATGAAAAGACAATATGTCATAAAATGAAACTAGAAAGCAGCTTGTATCTTGGATATCAACAGAAAAAAAACCCTTTATTTGAGTTATGCATTGTTCTATGGAAAGAGCAACACAATTATTTGAATGAAGTAAAAAGGAACATCTTGCTTTTGAAAATGTCTTGGAAGATAAAGAAAATAATTTTTTTGTTCTAACTTTCTGTAATCTGAATGAAATTAGAAGAGAATGAGAGTCATTCTTGACTGGATGTGTAATTAAAACAATTTAGGAGCAGAGATGTTATTTATATAACTGTGGAATGCAAACTTTTTATCAGAAAGGCATTGTCTATACATTTCAGTGAATTTGAAGGTTTGTTCTTTGTGGGRAAGGATTTTTTCCTGAGCTTGTTAAATGTAAATAATTTAAGACAGCAAAAAAAGTATTCCATTTCATAAACCATTAAATAAGAGTGGCAGCCCTTGAGATCCACAGCTCATGGCTCCTAATCCAGAAGCAAAGATATTCAGTTATTCAATAAACAAATTGGAAAGACATTATAATAAAAGTTTATATCACTTATTAGATTCAGCTATATTTCATCTCAAAGCTCMTCTATAATGAGGCTTCTGTGTGTTTTTTGAGGTAAGATGTTTTACAGCAAAGAGTCTCAATAGTGCACCAGGCACTTATATATGCTGCACTGAGCTCTAAACAGATGCCAGATATTGCAAAATACCACTGTGGTATAATACCTCATACTGGTTTTGGCTCTAACACAGTTTTGGTTTTTTGGTTGTATTTTCAWCACTATAAATGTCTGAGATACTGACAAAATCATTATGCTTATTGTGTTGAGGATTTTGCAYTGGTCCATATTTTGGTAACAACTATGTTTCCCTAGAATTTTAACAGTCAAACCRTAAAGTCAGGCTGGGAATTCAGCATCCAGAAAATTACATACACTGCTGTGTATTTTACTTCCCCTCTGTTATGGCCAAATTCAGTCTATTGTTTCAAGTCTGGTAGATACAGACCTGAATTCAAGTTCATTCTAGGTATTTCTGTGCAGTGAGTTGAGGTCTATACATGTGTGGCATCTCTGATGTGTGGCATAGTCTTCCCCATGGAAAAACACTGCTAGGTGCCAGGTCCTTATAGTAGGAGTCCATTTATGAATACTGCAAAACAATACAAGGGGGTCTTGATAATTCCTCTGGCTCAGTGTTTTGGCTCAGTGTTTTGGTATTGTAATCACTTTAATTATGGGAGTTTCCTTGAACCAGCTTCACCCACAGTAGTGGGTTATCTACTTCTGGACTTTTTCCTGAGTGAAGAGTTTTTTTCTTTTMATTTGCTGGGATTTTGATGACTGTGTGAACACTACAAGGCATTCAGTCTTCCTTTGCACACAAGCATTAGTTCAGAGCACTGCCTTGAGCAATGGAGTTCTTCTAAGTTTGTCRGTCTAAATACCCTAACTCACATTAATTAAAATATTCTACCATATTCTGTTTCACTTGAGATACAAATATGAAGGAAGCATTTGTCACAGTTAAAAGTGTGAAGGGTTTGCTTCATTTTTTTTTATTCCCTGTTAAAATCTGAATGCTGAATAACAATATACTGTTGTACAAGGTCTTATTTAAATTAGCCTACCCCAGCAGATGGACTATGTGACTGCTTTAACCATTGCTTTTTCTTTTTTTTTTTTTTTTTTTTGTGTACTATCTAATTTGAGGGATTCTTTTTGTTTATAACCTCATGGGATCTGTATAGTCTTCTTTTAACAGAAAAGTGAAGTTTTGAGCTTCTAAAATGAAGATCCTCCGGGATGTAAAACACATCTTGTGTGAATTTTGCATAACTTATATGACTTGGAAAAAATGTGCTAAAATTTTCTGTAGATAAATCTTAAGCAGATAAAAAATTGCTGTATTATTTCTTGTTGAGCATTTGTTCTTTACTCACATCCATTTTCTTCATGCGTAACTGAGCTTCTGCAAATATATTTTCTTTCAGGTTAGCTATTATTACTTAGCACATTGATTTTTTTGAAGATGAATGTTGGTTTCACTATACAGATTTCTATACTTGGCGTTTTGTCTAATATCATCTGTAACACTGAATGATGAATGACATTTCATTATATAAGCATTCTATTTTTCCACATATTTGTTTATCCAAAGGAGTCCAAATATTGGATATCTGAAATGCTGCTATGAGTGAGGAACCTCTAAATATGCTGATTGTGTATTCTACCACCATGATATTAATGAGGTATTCTCCCTCAGAAATATCAAAAGTGTAATTTGTTTTTTTTCAGAACATTAAACAAAGAATAAAATATTGGCTCAACTGCATTCATGACGAGCTTTGGTGTTACCTAAAATGAGTCTGTGATTTCAATCCAAAGGAGGAAAAGGGGGTTGAGAGGATAGGATGGAACACAGATGTTTGCTGTGAGTCCCTGCTGACACCCAGAGCCATGGCCCCTCATGGCAGAACAGCAGACTGAGGGATAATATAATCCACAGTGCCTCGTGTTCCAGTGGCTGATTAAATATTTGATGTGCTAGGAGAGAAAATAARCCCCCTTCTTTTCCTAGAGAGTGAGCACAGTGAAAAGCTTCAGTTTGTTTATCATTACATTGCAGTGCCTCAGAGCTGATGAGCTGCTTTGAGATGCAGCAGTGGAAGACACCAGCCTTCTAACTTGGATTACAATTATTGTCTCAATTTTTCTCAAATTCTACATGAATTTTGTCCCCTTTAATCCTACTCTGAAATGTGAAATCATGAAAATAATGAAGTAGTAGTTTAAAATTCTCCATTTTAAATTTTTTAGGAGGGCAGGGTTTGATTTCCTACAAAATTTAAGTGTTTGTGATCAGAGTCCTGGACAATATTGTAAGAAGGCAAACTTTGGTGGGTAATAAAGGGTTTCTGTCTGTAACTGTTGTCTATATTTTATGCTTTGCAAAGTCCAAAGATAGTCCTGAACATCTCCTGTTAGACATCTTTGGCTGTCTTGTCAATCAAGAAGACTTAATATGCTCAGAATTCATCCTTACACAAGTTATTTTATTTTAAATTGTTATCTGAGTTCAGCAAATATGAGGCTGTCCACGCTGGCCTGGACTATTTTGATTTAAAGGGTTACTTCTCATTGTAATGACTGTGGATACAATCAGACAACGCAGAAAGCTCCATATCTTATCTGCATGTTCATTCCTAGACTGTTCTTCTCCTCACAGTTATTTCTTAATTGTGTTGAAAACTAAAACTAAAACTCCTGAATGACTGGTGGTTTTCTGGGGGAGTTTGTATCTGGGTTTTTTTGGTTTAGTTTGGGTTGGGTTTGGTTGGGATTGTTTTGTTTTGTTTTTAAGGGGGGGTTTTAAATTTATTTTACATTAATGTAGCTCTCTAACAAATATTTTTTTCACCAGCCTTGATGACTTTGAACTTYTGAGCCTTATTCATTTAGAAGTTTTGTCTGAATATAGTCTGCAGGTGTTGCTGAAAAAGTTTAGGTGAGCCACCACTGAAACTAATACCTGGAAGTGTCCAGTGTGGAACATATACAAATGAGTTAAGGTCTGTTATAAGGCACCAAAAAATAGCAGCTTTCCTTCAAAACATGTTACTTCTGAAAATGCACAAGTGAATAGATTTTGCCTGRCTCAGAAAGGAGTAACAGACTGTTCCACTGCATTGGCTAGGATCAAACTGAATTGCTAGTATGCAGACCTAACATTGTGCTCTTTTGCTCCTTAAATCATAGCCTTCTAGTAAACTTCAGCTGCAAAAAAAAAACAAACAAAAAAACATATATATATCTATCTATCTATATATATAGATATAGATATATATAGATATATATATATATACAGGCACAGGAGAATAATTCATCCCAAATTTCTGTGCTAAAGACTCACAGGCTAAGAACAAGGAGGTCAGACCAGAAACAATGTTATCTTTAGATATTTTGACCAAAAATAAAATGTCTTGGATTTAACACAATGCCCTAGCACTAACCTTTCCCCTCAAGCTGCTTGAAGCTTCCCTGTTACAGGATAAAACCCCTGGCATAATGGTGACCAGTTCTCCTGTACCATGTGAAAGCCCTCCCAAGGGAAGAAAAGTGTCACCAAGACAATGGCCAGCTGGATGTGTTTGGCCCAGGGTGAGAGAGGTAATAGTGAGGCTCTTTGGTGGAGAAGGACAGAAAATGACTAAATGAAATCCCATCTCAGCATGTCAGAAATCAAGATCTGATATTTCTAAACGTGTAGTAAGCAGAATAAAAATCCTGAGTCCTAGACCAGGGATAGTCATTTGGCTGGAAGCTTTTCATTAAAATTTACACTGAAATCAACATTATCTCTTGAAAAAATTTAACTTTTTCATACTACTACACATTGATTTTATTTTCATTGTAAAATTTTGGACTGTTTTAATAGACATTTTTCACTCCCATCCACATAACTCGCTAGTAAATATATTTGGCTGGCCATTAAGCAATGTTAGTAAAAAAATGTGCAGAAGGAATGTCCTCATACCCATAATAGCCCATAAACACACCTATGAAAAATAGCATTGACAGGTCATAAAGAGCTGTTTAGAAATAATATGTAATTAAATGTGGACATCTTGGTATTTTTCTGTCCTTTTCTCTTTCTATGCAAGGTTTTTTAGTAACTGATAAATGTAGAGGCACTAACAGCCCACACAGCCAGCAATGTGGTTGTGTGCCTGTCCAGTCCTTCTTGGGAACACGTTCTACCCATGCCAGCAGCCTGCACACCAGGTGATGGTTGCCACCTACCTCCCTTCACCTACCACAGATAAGGGTATTTTGTTCTTGTTTACATGCAAGTTTATGGAGGTAATTTCTGCAAATTATTATATTTTTTTATGTTTTTGACTCTGCAGCCTAAATGTATTCAGACTTCTTTCTAAAAGAAAGTAAATTAGAATAAATCAGAAAGAACATTCTGTTTCCCTGACATACTGAAAATATTTCTGGAAACCCACATTATACATGTATTACAACTCAGAATCAATTTGATATTTATTAGAACTACTCTAAAMTAACCCCAGGAGTCACAGAAAAGAGTTCTGCTGGAAAGAGAAGATTTTTTTACACAGACAATGGGTAAATGGCAGTAAAATGGCAGCAAAAGCAGTGCTTAAACGTGGCAAAGGAAGAGCATCGCTGCACTAAGTGTGATTGTGCAGATATGGTTCCACCAGGCCAGCCTTTACAGCCACAATCTCAGTATGGCTGTGATTGTACAGTCAAGTTCATGATTGGACCTGAAGTAGTAGTGGGAGAAAATTTATTTTATTTGGTCAGTTGTGATCCTCTCAACTAGTCTCTCCACGAATGCTGAAGTGCTCAACATAGTATCCACACTCAGAACAGGAAAACTTTACAGCCCAATATATAGAAYATTTTTGAATAGTTAATAAGAAAGAACTGTTTCTAATTTATGGTTCTAATTTAACCTTTTTTACACAAGTTGCCCACTAAGGAAACAGGACCACAAAGTTGTACTTACTGTAACTGGTGTAGTGTTACAATATATTCCACAGTGCAAATCTTCACCTTTCTGTCTTTGGTTTTCAGACTGAGTTATTCAAATGTGGCTTGGAGTCTGCATCTCAGACTGGCATGAACTACCCAAACAAGCCAGAAGATTTCCTAATTGTGAATAGTTAACTTGTTCCMTGCTACTATTGCCATCAGTTCCCCATTTCTCTTCAGCTTCAGTTTTCTATGATGAACAGAAGTGGATAAGTCAAAGCCTCCTTACCTGTATGTGGTGACTACAGTGGGAATTTCTCTGACTTCATGCCTTGCATTTAATCTCTCCATTCATGAGTCACAGCTTGATGCTCACATACTTCTGGATGACACCCTTACACTCCTTTTTGCTCACCTTGTTACCACAGCAGAATAAAGGCCTACAGTATTTAATTTCTTGTCACTGTTGATTATTTTTATTACACTGAGCAGAGAAGCCCTGACTGCACAAAGGCACCTGTTGTAAGACCATGTGAGAAAGATAATCTCTGTGTCAAAGAACTTGTGCCATAAACTAGGAGGGAAACAGTAAGTAAAAAGGAAGTAAAAGTGACATACCCAAGGTCAAAAATGTTCCTGTAGACCTCACTGTTTCTCTTCCTGAGTCTTATCTAAGGTAATTATATAAAACCTGGAATATTGTGGGCACCAGATTAAGTTGCTATATGACAATTACTTTGAAAACAGAGGATGTTTCTACCCACACAGAAATCTTTCAGAGAGACTAATGAGGATGTGTATGAAACATCTGCTGCTTGCCTTCCATTAGATGCAACACTTCTGAAAATAGGAAATCCCTATTAAAAAGTAAAATAGGATTATAACAACAATGATCATCTGTGAACTAGAAGCCAAAAGCTAGTGTAGACAAGTCCAATGCCATTTTAAACATCAGCCAYTGAAAAGACACTGAAAAACCTGTTACATCAAAGATCCCAGTGTTAAAGGAACCTGTCTGTAACAAAAGATGGTCTTGATACAAGGTTGATTTCCATTGTAAATGGAATATTTTATACTCTTTTTGTTGGAAACAACTTTGCTGCGCCTTCATGCAGAATTTCCCAAAAGCTCACTGAAACTAACTGTAGACTATAGTGTCAGACAGTGTTCAACATTACCTGCTGAAGACTCAGGAAGAAGAAACCTTGACTGCTGATAAAAGTGCAGCCAAACATCCGTCCCTGTCCCCAGACCCAGGRGCTAACATGGTTTGGGTGGTGCCCATGGCCAGTGATGTGCAAGAAGGGATGAGACAGCACTCTGGGCAGCCCTGATGAGCAGGCACCTCTCTGCAGAGGCACTGAATGGACTCTGCCTTTGGCATGGGCTTGGTTCAGGGCTTGAATTTGTGTCCCGAATCTGTCACAGCATCTGATAACATCATTTATTCCCCTAATAAAATACWTTACTGTTCCATTGATGTTTATTTTTCTCCTAAATACTTCCTCTTTATTTTCTCCTGGGAGGAACCAAGGAATGTTTTTGAAGAAATAGCCTGTGAAACTAAACTATATTAATGAGAATCTTATTAGCTAACTAATTTTCACAGTATTCTGAGATACTTTGGAAAAGGTCTGGAACCCTAATTTAGCAATATTTRTTTAGTTGTTTTTTTATTGTGATAAATATCCAAACAGCATATTGATTTTTATGAAATCCACTAATTTTGAATATTTCTTATAAACTCTCCCTAAAAATAATGTTAGCATTAAAATTATGTCTTTCAGCAGCTTTCTGAGTAGTTCTCTAGTTTGTTCAACAATTATTACTAAAATGTCTGTGATCTTAGGAACCCTTATTCGTGTCTGACATTCTTTCCCTGTGACTAATTATTTTTCAGACTGTTTTAATTGCAGGGTGTAGGAGGTATTTTTCTATAACTGCTAAGTATTAGAAAGGAACATGCTCTGCAGATCATTAAATGTGCTACCAGGAATAAGCATTTTTCTGTGACCAATGATATTTGTCAAAATTAGTCAATGTGTTTGTTGAGGGCAAGAGGCCATCTCCAGGAAATGTCTCCCAATAATTGCTGCCATGGTAAGAGCTGTTAATTATTTAAGGTGATATGGAGACCATAGATCTTCTCAGGAGAAATGGATTTCTTGTTTGTTTTATTTACAAACAGGATGCATTAAAAACTCTGAGTTAATTGCATTTGTTTTTTAAACAAACCCAGACTGAAAATTTTTTGGTGGCCTGCAAGCGTTGCTAAAAGAAGACAAGTAAGAGACATCAAAATATTATGCATATTTCATGGCTTCCTATCAGAACATAAAGTGATGTAAAATAAAACTCTTAAAAGGTTTGAATATCTATGCTCAAACTAGGCCAACATCATTGTGTACTTTCAAAGTCATTCACTAATGAGACTTCCTATAAAACCTAGGTCAGAGGTACTGCTTTGCAACGCTGTCAGGTAAAGCTTTTGCTTTCATTCTATCTGATCTTGGCAAAGCAAAGGCTCATGYTCTCCATGAGTGCCCCAAGCCCCAGGTGACAAGAGCACGTCAGGAGTGATCAGGGGCCTGAAAACCTATGAGCAAAGATTGAAGGAATTGGAACATGTAGCCTAAAGAAAAGAAGATTGAAGAAGTGACACACACTAGGTATAAAGACATCCCTGGAGAGAGCTACCTAYGTATGTCCAGGGTAGCTAGACAAGAAATAATGGGATCATATTACATAAAACAAGGTTGTTCAGAAATAAGGAGAAGATTTCTGAAAAAAACCCAAACCAAACAAAAAACCCAAACCAAATAATCAAACAAAAACAAACAAAAACTCCAATCAAAGCAATGCATTGAAGATTGCTCAGTGTAATTTGAACTATCACTTCTCAGAGGTAACTTAGACATAAGAGTTCTTGCCTTGAGGAATGTGGCTTCATCAAGCTCTATTCTAGACCTTTTCCTGCAAGATATTTATGGAGGAAATCCACCTGGGAACCAAATTAGGCTTTCCCAATGAAAATTTAATCAAACCAAGGGTGATTCTAGTAGAATGTTTCAATTTTTTTTCATTTTTAGGGTGTGTTTTCTTAGTTTTTTTAGGAGGTTACTTGGTTGGTTGTTTTTTGTTACTTCTTTTTTGTTGGTTTTTGTTTGCTTGTTTTTGGATTTGTTGTTGTTGTTTTTGTTCAGAATAATCCTTACCGCCAGCTGGAGAGCGTGGTCTTTGGAAGGGTCCAAACCACTTGCTTTGATCACCACTRAGGTGTTTGGCATCACAGATCACAGCAGAAGGTCAGCAGTGCCAGGCACCCTGTGGGGCAGTTCACAAGCAACATGTGCTTAGGAAACCCTTTCTTGGTTTGGCCAAGAACTCCTGGCATTATAACATCTGGGAGATTATGGTTTGGCAACATTGCCGGCTGCCTTTGGGTGAGCTAAGAGCAGCAGTCCGGGTTTAAGGCAGCAATCTGGGCTTAGGGCAGCAGTCCGGGTTTAGAGCAGCAGTCTGAGTTTAGGGCAGCAGTCCGGGTTTAGAGCATCAGTCCGGGTTTAGAGCATCAGTCCGGGTTTAGGGCAGCAGTCTGGGTTTAGGGCAGCAGTCCGGGTTTGGGGCAGCAGTCCGGATTTGGGGCTGCAGTCCGAGTTTGGGGCAGCAGTCTGGGTTTGGGGCAGCAGTCTGGGTTTAGGGCAGCAGTCCCGGTTTAGAGCAGCAGTCCGGGTTTGGGGCCGCAGTCCGAGTTGGGGCAGCAGTCCGGGTTTGGGGCCGCAGTCCGGGTTAAGGTCACCAGTCTGGGTTAAGGGCAGCAGTCCGGGTTTAGAGCAGCAGTCCGGGTTTGGGGCAGCAGTCTGGGTTTAGGGCAGCAGTCCGGGTTTAGGGCAGCAGTCCGGGTTTGGGGCCGCAGTCCGGGTTTAGAGCAGCAGTCCGGGTTTGGGGCAGCAGTCCGGGTTTAGAGCAGCAGTCCGGGTTTAGAGCAGCAGTCCGGGTTTAGAGCAGCAGTCCGGGTTTAG